>PVKS010013153.1:0-51691 GCA_004027875.1 Aplodontia rufa | reverse complement strand
TTCAAAACTGCTGTCCATAATATAGGATAAAAATTAAAAATGGGAGTTTGCAAATTTTTGGTTCTAGATAGGAGGACCAGGTTCAAGAGATCTATCAATATAAGATGGTGACTATAGTTAATAACAATGTATGGGATTCTTTGAAATTACTGAGTGTATTTGAAGTGTTCTCACCACAGAAAATAAGTATGTGAGGTAGTGGTTAGGTTAATTATCTCAATTTAACCTTTCCTCAGTGTTGACATATTTCAAACCATGTTATACATAAGAAATATATATATAAAATTTTTGTCAAATAAAAATAATAAAAAAATTAAAAACAATGTTTCAGACACCCCTTTTTCACCTTCCCTTCCCACTCCTGTGTTTGGGTCTCCCCAGGTCCATCCTGCATTTTTTCTTTTAAGTTCCACACCTCAGATAGGTGGAAGTCAGCCATTACTCCTCACCAGCCTTTGTCCCATTATTGCAAGCTTCTATTGTGGAATTCCAATGATCTTAAATTGTGATGGATTATTTGAGAGTTTGCAATGTCTGCAAAGTGTCCTGGTGAAAGAGGCTTTCAAACTGTGTTTTCTGAACAAATCATTGGTAGATAGAATTGTCTGCCCCCGGCCCTGCTCTGCCACCCCATGTTCTTTAGAGGAAACCTAGTCATGCTTAAAGAATTTGCAAAAGCCCTTGTAGGTAAGATGAAAAATAGCAGGAAGATAAGACACAACCAACTCTGGGTAGAGAGTGTGCCCAGAGCAGTCGACCTCTTCCTTCTCCAAGTGTGGCAGGAAGAGGAAGAAGGAAGGATGCACCTGGTTTTTTTCTTTGCTCTGTCATTGTTCTCAGATATCTTTGGAGTGCCATTTTGGGGATGGATCTGCATTTGAACTCTGAAATGCTATAAAGGATCAAGGGCAGGACTCAGAGGTATTTGGCCCTGTGGTGCCAAACCTGGTCAGATGCCATGACTCTTTGTTACGATGGTGTTTTTGCTATATCATTGTCTCTCAGGATCTGAGGAGGAATTGGTTCCAGGATCCCCAAGGATACCAAAATCCATGCATACTCAAGTCCTTAAATAAAATGGCACCATATTTGAATATAATGTATGCAATCCTATACTTCAGATCTCTAGATGATTTGTAACACCATACAAAGTAAATGCTTATAATAGTTGTTCTACAATACTATTTAGGAAATAATGACAAGAAAAGAATCTGTATGTGTTGAGTACAGATACCACCTTCATAGAGCTAACAGAATTTTCTATCTGAAGTTGGTTGAATTTGTGGATGCAGAACCTATGGTTTTGGAGGGCCAACTGGATCCCCAAAATAAAAGTTGTGGAAAGTCCAATGGACTGTCACTTCTGATTTCAAAAGCATTTATAGAGCCCTTAAGGTAGTACAAAAAAGAGAAATAAAAGTAATTTTCAACAAAATAATGTCTATCTCGGTGCTTAGTTGTGTCTGCCACTGAGAAGCATCATGAGTGACCCATGTCACTATGGACCTGATAGCAGCTGTGCTGCTGGGACAAGATTTAGTACTGCAGTATCCTTGACATTGGTGGCACAATTTTCCAAACTGGAGAGCAACTCTTGATAAAGTTCCAGACACAATGAACTTCTCCATTTGATCTGGTAGTTTTATTCCTGGGCACTTCAGTGTATTAGAATGAGGGAAAACCTCTGGGTTTAAATATGGCTGTGAGTTTCAGGTTGCCTGCCTGCCTGCCTGTCTTTCTTTCTTTCTTTCAAGAGAGAAGGACAGAGAGAGAGAGAGAGAGAGATAATCAATTTTATTTAGTTTTTCATGTGGCCTTTGTTGTTCCAACATTTAGCTGTGTACACGGTGCTGTGGTTTGAACTCATGTACCTGAGCATGCCAGGCAAGCACTGTAACTGCTCAGCTACTGCTCTAGCCCCTAGGTTGTCTTTCTTGTTAGCTGGTGTTTCACCACAACACCTAAAGGTCAGCACCCTTACATTGAAGGGTGGCCATCATCCCTGGTCACCTTTCTTTAAATGTCAGGGACAGCCCAGTTATGTGAAAACCCAAAGCCCTCCTAGACTGCTCTAGGACCAGGTTCAGGGAAGGGTAGAAATTGATTACTCCAGTTCCCTAAAGAGAGAAGGCAGCTAAAGACAGAATCTGAATCTTGTTCTGGACTAAAAATGCATTTTCTGGAACATCTCGCCTCTGGGCATCTGCTCAAGACCGGTATAACCACAGGGGCTTGTACATCCAAGGGGCCTCCTATAACTGTAATGGACATTGTATTTGGGGGACTGGAGACTGCAGAGCCCCTGTGATAAGGAACTTGTGTGAAAGGCAGGAAGAGAAGATCTAGCTTAGGTTTAGCTTTGTCCTTAAGGTGAGTCTGAGCTGTATGACTCAGTGTTCCTTACGTGCCGAGTGAGCGTACAGTTGCCGTATTTTAGAATTCTTGCAATTTCTAAATTGAGGTAATATATGAAGTGCTATGTAAACTCTAGGGTAGAATTTTTATTAGGTCATTTGAACTTGGTCAAATCAATGAACCTCTCTGGGTGTCAGTCTCTGTAAGGCAGAGTTTGGGTGCATGTTAGTTATATCTTTTTATGTTTTGTACTTAGATGTTCTGGCATCTAGAGGCCCTGACCCTGGAGGGGCAGCTCCTTCCAGGTCTAACTCATTCCTAGAGATAGCAGTGACTACCCTGTGAATGCATCTTTTAGTGCAAACCAGCCAATCTGGAGCCCACATCCCCATCCATTTTCATTTTTAGGCTCTCACATTCTGAGACACTATCCATCTGTCCTAATTGCCCTAAGTCCAGGTGCCAAACAACTAGAGAGAGTCTGTACACATCAGAGCCTGCTGAAATTATTCAAAGTAGCCAATCCTAAGCCTGTTTACCACACCTCACCCAGTCCTTCCCATAAAACCACAATAAAGGCTCTTGCCCATTTTCCCTCTATTCCTATGCCTCCTGACCAACCCCAGTGCGTTCCTGCATGGCTCTGTGTGGTGAGCCGTGCCTCCTGCTTCAAGGGAACTGTGAACAAAAACTTCTTCCTTATGAGAGTCATTTCTGTGTCTGAGTAAAGCGAATCCTGGGTACCCTTAATACATGGTCCCTGCCCATGCCTGACCACAGGATTTTAGTGATGAGGATCAAGAGCAGAATGTGCCTGAAAGTGGGTGGGAGTCTGAGCATGATGATGGGCAGGTGGCCCTTCTAAAATGGGCCAGGAGCAGAGTCAGGAGGGCAGGTTGAGAGTGGATCCTGAGTTCAATTTGGAATTGAGTCCGAGTGTCTGGAGGTCCTGAGGTGGACAGATGGGTCTTTCTCTGGCTGTGGAGGTAAATGAGATTGCCTAGAGAGTAGCATGAATCATGAACTCCTGACTGAGGACAGACGCCAGGGAACATGGTACTTTAAGGAAAGTTAGAAGAAAAAATGAGGAGAGACAGAGGAGTGGTCCAAAAAGTGGAGGAGAAGGAGAACAGAGAAGGGTTTCAGAAGCCTGAGAAGGATGTGGCCAGCTGCACCTAACCCTGCAGAGCCTTGGACCCCAGAAGGCCTGGGGTATGTCCCCTGGGGTTGGCAAATCTTCAGGGATGAAGGATAAATTGACTGGGGAAGCAGGGGGTAGAAAGTGGATGGAGTGAGGGGAGATGAGGAGCGGGGAGTGGAGGCAGGGCTGAGGGAGAGGCAGGACGGGTCTCATGGTGGTGTGTTTGTGTAGACAGTGGAGAGGGTCACTGGACATCCAGGATACAGTAAGCATGAGAGCCCCATTTACACTGGAAGGGAGCTCTTTTCCTTCCTCCTGGGGCACTTGAGCTGGGAATACCATAGTTGTAGGTGAGTTCATAGTAAAGGGAGCTCTGCAGGGAAAACTGAATGAAGTCACTTGTCCCTGGAGGGACATCACACTCTTCACAGAAGCCCCTTGTAGTAAATAGAACCCAATCAGTGATCATTTTGAGAAATAAACGAGTTAATATTGTTGCAAGGCACATAGAAAAGACTAAAAAAAATACAATTTTCTAGAAGTAGGTAATAGTTTAAATAACCATTTATGAGTTTGGCCTGGGAGGTTTTTATGACATGCTTTCTTTGGGAAAATATGTTTCCAGTTCCAAGTAACTGACTCAGAAGAGAAGTTATGGAACGGAACTTGGGGTACTGGCAGTGATAGATTGTGGTACCTTTTCTTTAATTTAAAACATATTACAGGGGCTGGAGCGGTGGCTTAGCGGTTTTGGCGCTTGCCTGGCAAGCACGAGGACCCTGGTTCAAACCCCAGCACCACGTACACAACTGAGTGTTGGAGCAACTAAGGCCATGTGAAAAACTAAATAAAAAGTTGTCTCTCTCTTTCTCTGTCTCTCTCATTGTCCCTCTCTCTTAAAAAAATGAAAAAAAAAGCATATTACAAAGAAAGAAAATTTCACCAATAATCTTACAACTTCTTTTGAATTTCATGAAGAAGTGGAATACCCTTACTCTGCCTCCAACCCCTATAAACTATGTAAGGCATAGACTTCCAATGCCTGTACTGGGACAGTCATGTGCAGGCACCCCCACCACAGGTACCTACCTTATGTGGACTTCTGCCACTGGCAGTCCTGCAGGCAGGCTCACATACTCATACCTCCTTGTTTGGACATGCAAGAGGCTTTTGTTTCCCAGGTGGGAGAATCCCAGGGAAGACTAAAACAGGGTTGGTTCATGTCACAGTCTTCTTCCTGGACCAGTTATAGCAACCAGTAGGTCAGAAAGAGAGTGATTGGAGATTCCAAGTAGAATCACATGGGATGAGAGGGAATTTACAAGAAGAATTGAGTTTTAGACAGATAAAACAATATATGTCATATAGTTTTATCTGATTATTTTAATGGCTGTGTATTATTCTATTTTATAAACAATTTATGTAGACGTTCTATTGATGAAGTTTTGATAGCTTCATTTTTTGATATGTGAAACACAAAAATTCATGGTTTTCAAGTGTGGAAATCTGTAATTAAGTGACTTACAAGAGAATTTGGCACACAGGATTTTGAAATGGAGCTAATCCTCTTATTCTCTAGAGTTACAGTTCTTTGTAATGAGACCTTTGGACTTGATTTCCCATCAGAAGATGAGTTTATTGAGGAAGTATCATTTGGCTCAGTCGAGGGGCTCTGTTTTTGCATCTTTATTTTTGGGTTCCTTTCCCATTTGAAACTGGCTTGTTATCTTTCAAGTGGGCACAGGGCCATCATACCAGATGGTCTTGACTACAGGCATGCTCGGCAAGAATGTGTGACTCTCACTTGGGTGATAGAGGCTAGATTTCTACTGGGAGTTGTCAACCAGGAGGATGAGCATCACTTCATTAGCTTAGAAGGGTGTGTGGCTGCTCTTACAACTTATCCTTTCTTTTTTTCTTTTCTTTTTTGGCTTGTCCCTTAACTTTGAGACTTGCTTCTTATTTCCAAGGAGTTAGAGGACAGACAAACCTTGATGGGATTTTTATGGAATGTATCTCAAATGCTGTAAAATTACAGTACCGACCATCCAATATCAAGGACACCTGTCTGATTCTGATCCCCTTTGATTTTCATTGTAATGCTATCACGAACTTTCATATACTGTGCTTACTAAGCACACTAAGCTTCCCCAAGGGGCCTGCTTCCTGGATGCCGGGATCATGGAATCTGTCATCTTCACCTAGAATAGCTCCTGGACAGTAGGAGGAGCTCAGTAAATGTTGGTTGAATGAATGAAAGCTTGGTTTCTACAGGGCCAATGTGGGCTGAGAGGTCTCAGTTATGATGTGCAGTGGTTTGTGGTTGGAGCCAAATAGTCACACTCATTGGTTCCAGGTGGTTGTAATGTTTGCAGTGAACCTGAGATGGCCGAGACTCTGAAGGTCTCTGTGAATTGAAGGAAGTTCTCAGATCCACAGTGCAGGGTGCTTAGCTTGAGTGCAAGCACTCTGGAATGAGCTCCATGGACTCTTGAAATCAGGTACAGAGCCTTGTGTGTGTGTATGGCTGGATCTTGTTTTAAAGCTGGAGTTTGTCAGTGGGGTTGGAGGGGAGGAAGGCAATAATTTGGAGAGACAGGGGCTGTCATGAGGGGCAGCATCTTTTAGAAGCTGGGTTCAACTTTTGGAACAAAGGGGAAGTGCAACCATAGTTGTTCTCTTATTTCCTTATGTACCAGGTGATAAAAATGCTTGCAAAGTGCCTTTCAGAAATGCTCTACAGAAGTGCTTCCTCCCCCATGTGCAGCATTATATCATGTACATGGAATTTTAATTTTGCTTTTTTGCATCCAAGCTTGAACAATTAATTTTTGAGCTTCAGTGTTTAGAATGTACCTTTCTTTGACCATAACACATTAAATCTACCCTTTGGAAACATTTGGTCTTAATAAATACAGAACTGGTGAGCTTATTCTTGAAATAAGTCAGTTAAAATAGCTCATTTTAGAGTTGCAGAAATTTCTTTCATAATTACTAAAAAATGCGCATGTTAGGAAAGGAGGTTCTTATTCCTGTTTCTTTGCTTTCTGTTCACTGTTAGATTTTAAATTTTGTTTCCTAGGTGTGAATTTGAAGATGTAGATTGTTATAACACCATCAAAATCAAGATAAAGAACAGTTCTCTTGACTCATAAAACTGCTTCATCTCATCCTTCCCCTCTCTGACCCCTGCCAACCATTGATCTCTTCCCCATACTGCTTTTTTTTTCAGAATGTCATGGAAGTGATATCATGCAGTATACAACCTTGTGAGACTGGCCTCTTTTTTTCAGCCTAATGCCTTTGAGATTTATCCATGTTGTTGCACGTGTCAGCAGTTTATTCTTTCTTTTCTTTTTAAGAAAGAGAGAGAGAATTTTATTTTTTCATCTGGTTTTCATTTTTCCTCCACTTACTGTGGTTCTGAGGATTGAACCTGGGTCCTCACCCATGTCAGACAAAGTGCTATATCACTGAGCCACCTCTCCAGGCCAGTAGTTTATCCTTTCTAATTGCTTAATGGTGGTCCATTGGATGGATGTGCCATTTTGTTATTTACTCATGTATCGAAGGAAGTTTTGACAGTGGTTTTTTGTGTCTGGATTCTTAGACTTAGCAAAATGCTTACAGGATTCACCCAAGTGGTAGCATCTAACAATACTTTTTTCCATTGCATAGATAAATTTTAGTTACCCACTCTTTAGTTGATGGACATTTGGGTTGTTTCTACATTTGGGCTATAATGAAGAATGCTGCTACAAACATGCCTGAACAAGTTTTTGAGCAACCATATGTGTTATGGTTGGGATATGAAGTGTCCCTATTTTAGTCAGCTTTTCACTGCTGTGACACAAGGACCTGACAAGAACAAAGTTTAGGAGGAGGAGTTTATTTTAGGGGTTATGGTTTCAGAGGTCTTAGTCCATGGAAGGAGGGCTCCATTCCTCAAGGCTCAAGAAGATGGCAGGTATGGCTCCAGAGAGCTCAAGGCATCACATCAGGAAGCAGAACAAAGAGCAGAGAAACTCCACACCAGACACAGAATATGCACCCCAAAGGTACGCCCCCAAAGACCGGCCTCCTCCAGCCACACCCTACCAGACCGCAATTACCAGTAAATCCCTAGAAGGGTATTAACTCACTGATTGGGTTAAGATGGTCATAATCCAATCGTTTTTCACCTCGGCCTTCCCAGATGGTCACACGTGAGCTTTTGGGAGACACCTCACATTCAAACCATAACAGTCCCCTAAAAATTCATGTGAGACAATGCAAGAACATTTGGAGGCTAAATGATTAAATTGTGAGAGTTGTGACCTAATCAGTGTTGAATCTGTTGATGGGTAAACTGAGTGATGACTGTGGGTAGGCAGAGTATTCAGAGGAGGTAGATTACTGTGGGTGTGGCTGTGGGGTTGATACTTCATTTGAGTGGGGCACTACACTGTCTGCTTCCTGACTGCCATGTTCTGAGCTCTTTCCACCTCCATGCCCTTCTGTCATGATGTTCTGTCTTACCTTGGGCCCAGAGGTATGGAGTCAACCAACCATGTCTGCTGAGACCATGATTCCAAATAAGTTTTTCCTCCTCTAACTGTGCTCGTTTTTCAAATCTTTTGGTTATAGTAATGAAAAAGCTGACTAAAACACATGTGGGTTTAGCTCTTGGCTATGTACCTGGGAATAGAATTTCTGGGTCCTTTGTAGTTCTGTATTTAATTTTTGAGGACTGTCAAACTGTTTTTCAAAGTGGCCACATTTAACATTCCAAAAAGCAATGTATGAGGGTCCTGACTTCACTACATTCTCACTAACACACATATTTTCCTTTTTTATTTTTCCTTTTGTGATGCTGAGGACCTAACCCAGGGCCGCATGCATGGGATATATTTTATAGGGGTTTCGTTTAATTTGTAGATCATTTTAGTTTTCTTTAATTTGTTTCAATGATGTTTTCTGGTTTTCAGTGTACAAGTCTTGCATCTCTTGTTATACTTATTTCTGCACATTTTCATGCCATTGATTTCTTAATTTTGTTTTGGGTTGTTCATTGCACATGTACAGAAATAAAGTTGTTTTTCTTAATTGATTTTGTCTCCTGAAACTTGGCCAAACTCATATATTTCTCTAATAGTATTTTTGTGGATTGTTTAGATTTTTTTTCTTTAACATAGAAAATCAAGTCATCTGTAAATAGTCTTAGTACTCAGACCGTTTACAACTCTGCTACAGTCTTCACTTCCTACATGCAGAGAGCCTTAGCATTGGTCAGAGGTGAAAGTTTGTGCCTTCTCGGGCCTTTTCTGAGCACGTGCACATTCCTTTGCATGCATATAGCCTTTTAGTTTTCAGGAGTACATTGGAGCTTTTTAGGCCCTGTAGACATCTTGCTCCATGCACTTTTCCTTAATTTTTTTTTTTTAATCCTACTTTTACCCCTTAGCTAACCACTGCCTCTAGCTGCTGTGATGGCTAACTGTTGTCTTCTATTGTTTTGGACCAATACCCCTAGGGAGAAGACTTGCCAACCTGGAGTGGCGCTCAGGCAGGTCAAACGAAGACCGCATTCTGAGTGGGTTCTTTGAGAGAACCAGCAGACAGTTCAGATAGAGGGAGTTCTAGGACTTTGAAGAAGCCCCTGACCTCTTCCAGGCTGCTGGCCTTCACCGGGACCACGCTGTTAGTTTTCCAGACTGCTGAGGAGCTTGGGAGGTGGGATGAGAACAGGTGCAGGCTGACACGCCACAGGGCTCACTGTTGTTACCGAGGCTCATCCACTTTTCATCAGATCAGTGCAAGCCTTTTAAAAAACTTCTAAAATTCTGTCCATTTCTCATTGCTTTTATGAAATATAGAATTTTCGTGGGATATTATTCTTCCATTTTTACTGACATTCTTTATATTAAAATTTGAGCATTCTTTATAGATTCTGTAGCAGATATATTCTTTGCAAATATTTTCTCCCAGGATGTAGCTTGTCTTTTCATATTCTCTCTTTTTTTTTGGATTTAACCCAGGGGCAATTTATCATTGAGTTACATTCCAGTCCTTTAATTTTTTTTTTTTTTTTTAAGTTTTAAACAGGGTCACACTAAGTCGCTCAGGGCCTCATTAAGTTGATGAGACTGGCCTTGCACTTGCTATCCTCTTGCCTCAGCCTCCAGAATTTCTGGGATTACAGGCATGTACTACTGTGCCTGGTTGTCTTTTCATTCTCTAAACAGTGTCTTTTGATGACTAGCCATTTAAAACTTCAATGTTGTACTTAAGAAACTTTGCCCCATCCAAAGTCATAAAGATTTGTTCTTGTTCTATAAATTTTGTAGTTTTAAGTTTTACATTGAGGTCTGTGAATCCTTTGAAAGTAACTCATGTATGGTTTCTGTTATGGATTGAAATTTATTTTATTTATTTTATTTTTTTATCATGCAGACATCCAGTTTTTCCAACACCATTTGTTGGAAAGACTATCCCTCCTCCACAGAACTGCTTTTGTACTTAAGAGAATTTTTTGTCCTTTTTTTCATGCATGTGTTTCCGCAATAGAGATTACGCTCTATTTGTCTATTGGTCTATCTTGATGCCAACGCTATATTGTCTTAAGTCTCTTTTAAAAAATGTGTGTATGTGGAACTGAAGACCTTAAGTGCTTGCTTTTTGCCCGTTGACCAGATAACTAGAACTATCTGCATTATCTATGCAGCATGAGGTTTTTATTATTTTTACCTAAAGACGTTTCTTTTTGGTAATGTCAAAAAAAAATTTTTTTTAAAAGCCTGGTTTTTTTCTCAATACATTTTTAAAGGTTTTTAAATTGTTTCATATCTGGTCAAGTTGAGATTTTTAAGAACTTCATTTTTAATTTGTAATAAAAGTTTACAACCTGATTTTTTCAAAAAAGTCAACAAACTGCAAGCACCTGTTAATAAAGGTCTTAAATAGTGAAAAAAATGTGTGTATGAATGTGTGTATGTTGTGTGTGTGTGTGTGTGTGTGTGTGTGTGTGTGTGTGTGTATTCTGACAGGAAGCAGTGAGTCTGGGCCAGAGAACACACATTTTATTGCTCCCAGTGTGACTTGTGTCAGGTCCCCTTGGGGTAGTGTGGTGCCACTCACTCCCCTGTGCGAGCAGTGGTATGGCTCTACTGGGAGGAATGATGAATTGATGGACAGTGGCTGGCACTCTGCCCTTCTGAGAGCGAGAGAGTGAGCGGGTGAGTGTGCAGGAGGGCTCTTAAGAACCTTTTTGTGCTGCATCAACAAATCCTCTGGGGAGGGGGAGGCAAGTTCCCCAGTTTCATGATACTGAAAGGTAGCATGTGGCTCCAGGGGAGCTAGCTCTCTAAACCTCCCCTGGCTCAGACACTATTTTTAGCTTTCAAGACATTCAAATCATCCTTTAAACGTGTTTTCCACTGATGCTTGCTCAGAGAGCCCAGACATGCAGAAAATCATGGAGAAATATCGCTTAACCTACTGAATCTTTTATGTTAAGCCTCGAAATATGACTTGACAACCCTTTGGAAGGTTGTGTTAATTCTCCAACTTTGTTCTTGTTCAAAGTTTTGACTTTCTGTGCCCTTTGAATTTCCATGTAAATTTTAGAATTAGTTGGTCAGTTTTGCAAAGAAGTCTGCCAGGATTTTGACTGGAATTGCCTTGACTCTGCAGACCAGCATTTCTTTACCTTGGTGCTGGTGCTGCTGGTGTTTTGAGCTGGGTTGTTCTCTCTTGTGGGGGCTGTCCTCTGCAATGAAGCCTCCCCATCTCTACCCACAAGATAATAGAGCACCCCTGCCCCCAAATCATGACAATCATGTCTCCAGATATTGCCAAATATCCCTGGGGTGGGTGGGGAATCACCCCTGGTTGAAATTCATGTCTATTGATCAATCTGGGGAGAACTGATGTTGAAGCAATATTGAGTCTTCTGCTGTGGGTCACGTTACATGCCTTTCCACTTCTTCAGGTCTTTAGTTTGCTTCAATAATGTTCTGTAACTTTCAGTGCAGTTTTACTTGTTTCTAGTACACAGAAATATAGTTCAACCTTATGTATTGATTTTGTATTCTTCAACACTGCCAAATTCACATGTTAGTTCTTGCAGGTTTTCACAAATTTTTTCAATTTTATTTTGTATTTCAAGGAATGCTTCTTTGGGTTTAAGTTTTTATGTGGATTACTCTTCCATTTTTTCTAATTTTTTTAAATAGGAAACATGGTTGGAAACAATGGGTGGGTACAATTTAATACAGGGTCAGGTTGCTAGACTTGGAATTGCATTTTTTTTGGTGACAATTATTGATAGTGAGCAATTTAAATTATTCTGGAAGGATGCAGGTGAAAAGTGAACTCATAGATCTTACATTACAGGTTGAATGGATTTTTGATGGCCAATTTGCTGTCTAATCACCCAAATAAGTGATAATTTGGTTTGTTCAGCTTTAGCTGATACTTTTTTTTTTTGAAGAGAGAGGGACAATGAGAGAGAGAGAGGGAGACAGAGAGAATCAATTTTATTCAGTTTTTCATATGGCCTTTGTTGCTCTGATACGTTGTTGTTTATGTAATGCTGGGGTTTGAACTCACGTCCTCACTCATGCCAGGCAAATGCTGGAACCACTGAGCTACTGCTCCAGCCCTAGCTAATACTTTTAAAGTGTACATCTCTCTACTGTATTTTTGGAGAAGCTTATTTTTAAGAAACACTTCAGGTAAAGACAGATTTTATTCTTCAATTTGAATGTCATGGACTTTGACATTAAAAAGCAATTCATTTATATTTCTGCCATGTAATTATATTTACTGATAATCCTTAATAAATACTTGATATGTCTAAAGGGGGACTGTTTGGTTACCATGAGAGTGTGGGTGGGTGGGGGTAAGAATGGTGGTATGATATGCAGACTTATTTTCCTGACTTGGTAAGGTAACTTGGTCCCTTTACAGCTTAGAGAACATTTCAAGAATCATTTGCAATACTTGCTGGTGGAGAGGTATTTTCTTCCATAGAACAAGGGTGTGCTTTTTTACTGCAGTAGTGCATACATTTCTTTGGAAAATAGAAGTTCACCTTGACACTCCCTTTATCTATATGTTGTCTTTGTCATTTGTGACCTCTCCCCTTCCCCCATATTAGATTTTGTCAGGTGATGTTCTGTTCTCATTTTGCCATTCTTGGAGGGTTTCTGAAGCTTTCCTGTCTATCACCGGTTTGGTTTTGCACAGCATAAAATCTGATCTTTACTTGCTTCAGTGTGGATTTGTCTTCAGTGATTGTATTTTTAGTCTCCATGGCATTTCCCCTTATCTCGTCTAGCCTTGTGCACGTTGCTTTCCTCCTGCTCCTTCCCAGAGCAGCCTGCTCTGTCCAGGCTCTGCCCTTGGTTCAGGGAGGCTCTGTCTTCCTGTAGCCCACCCAGGATGTCAAGCTCGGAAGTCCTTCCTGTATCCTACAGATCATTTTTACAGGTGTATACTCTTTCTTAATATCCATATGCTCCTGCTTTTCCATGTTCTGTAGGGGGGACATTGATTGTCCATTGGTACCGTGGTCCCCTTTATGCTTGGTTTGCTTTCCACAGTTCCAGTTACCTGAAGTCAACCATGGTCCAAAATGGAGAATTCCAGAAGTTTCCAGTTAGTTTGAAATTACTTTTGTTATACAGTATACCATTATAATCATTCTACTTTATTATTGTTCTTAATCTCTTACTGTGCCTGATTTATTAACCAAACTTTATAAGAGGTCTATATGTACAGAAAAAGCATACTGAATATAGGTTGGTGCTGTCTGATTTCAGGTGTGTGCTTTCTTGGAACTTGATCCCCATAGGTAAGGGAGGCCTGCTGTCTTTTCTCTTTCTTTGTTCTTTTTAAAATGTGATTACACGAACATTTGACTTGGCATAACTTTCTTGTAGAAAAATGATCTATTCCCTCCCATTCTCATTATAAAGCATTTGAGTAATTCAGGAAGGTATAAAGAATAAAGAAAAGGTGAAGTTCCAGTTATGCAGGAGGAACAAGACGTGGATCTCATGTAGAGGGTGGTGGGCCGGTTTCCGGTGCTTGAGGGTGTGGCTCAGGGGTGAAGCCTGAGCTCAGTGTGTGCCAGCCCTGGTGTCAGTCCCCAGTGCAAACAAACAAAAACAACAAACAAAAGAGCACTTTAAAGTTCTCAGCACACACAAAGCTTCATAACTGTGTGAGGGGATAAATATGTTAATTAGCTTGATTTTGGTCATTATTTCGCAGTATACATCAAAACATCACACTGCACACCTTCAATGTTTGTCATTTTTGTTTGTCCAGTATACTTCCATTAAGCTGTGGGGGGAGCAGAATAAAGGAGAAAAACACGATGGCACCTCCCACACCTTACCCCTCAATGACATCCGGTGACAGAGATTCAGGCACAGATCCCTCTGTTCAGGGATGCAAACAGAGGGAATGTGTCTAAAGAATTATGCATTATACATTCTACTTTAAGGATAACTATTCAATTTGAAATGTGCTTTAATTTAACAAAAAAAAGTATGCTTCATAGTTCAGTAAAAAAAAGGCCATAAAATGTTTAAGTGGTTGGAGTCACTTTTTAAAACTAGAAGTTCAAGTTAGAGTGTGTGTCTTGAATTCTTTTTATCAGGACAAAGAAGATTAGCAGGTGCATACTTAATTATCAGCAGCAGCATTGTGTAGGAGTTAATGCTTGAGACCCAGACAGCCTGGGTTCAAATCTCAGCTCTGCCTCTTGACCTTAGACTGATTGCTAAACTCCCTGTGTCTCAGTCTCCGTCCATGGTGAGACAGAAGGAATAGATAGTAGTATCCGAGTTCTGGCGATGATTAAGTGACTTATCATTAATGTATTATTATGGCACTGCAGGTGGTATGTGGCATGTGACTATTATTATCTGGCTCTCTGCAACCCATTTTTTCTAGTTGTTACAGTTATAGGTAAGGTTAGTGGCATTTTCATTCTCGTCTCCCCACTTCCCGCAATAGCTCCCATTAGTCCTCCATTTAAGTGTATCCAGTGCACCCCAATAGCTCCTGCCCACAGCCTCTGTTCATCCTAAGCCTGCTAGGGTCATTCCTACCTTTCTTGTTCTGGTTAAGTCATATTTGGCCAGATTTTGTTACTAGTAGTTTTTGTTTTACAAAAAGAAGTACTGATTTTACTTTATTTCTTAGATTCAGGAGATTTGGCTTTCCACTTGAAACAATCGTTTTAGGAATAAATTCCTTACCCTCAAGATCATACATCCAGTTCATTCCTGAGAGGCATCAATGTGCCTCCTGCCCTGCATGTGCCCTCCTTTGTGAACTAGAATATGATCTATTTTGGAGAATGATCCGTGCACTGCTGAGAAGAAGGTAAATGCCATCAATTTGGAGTGGAATATTCTATAGACATCTGCTAAGTCCATTTGATTTATGGAGTTGTTTCTGCTGAAGAGATCTTTATTGCTATTTGCTTTGATGATCTGGCTGTTAGTGATAGAGGAGTATTAAAGTCTCCCAATATCATTCTGTTGGAGTCCGTAAGTGTTTTTCTTTTCCTGGAGTATTTTTTCCGCTTACTTGGGAGTGTTGGTGTTTGGAGCATAAATATTTACTATGGTTATATCTTCCTGATGTATTGTTCCCTTTACTAGGATATAGTGGCCTTCTTTATCTCTTCTGATTAAATTTTGGTTGAAATCTACTTTGTTAGATATAAATATTGCAATATCTGCTTGCTTTCTTGGGCCGTTAGTCTGGTAAATTTATTTCCATCCTTTCACCCTCAATCTGTGGATGTTTTGGGCTGTAAAATGGGTCTCCTATAAGCAGCATATTGTTGAATGTTTTGTTTTTAGAGAGAGGGACAGAGAGAGAGAGAGAGAATCAATTTTTTTTACTTAGTTTTTCATGTGGCTTTTATTGCTCTGAGACTTCGTTGAGTACGTAGTGCTGGGGTTCGAACTCGTGTACTTGCACATGCCAGGCAAGCGCCATAACCACTGAGCCACTGCTCCAGCCCGGGATTTTGTTTTTTTGATTCAGTCTGCTAATTTGTGTCTTTGGATTGGTGTGTTGAGAGCATTCATATTTAGTGTTAGGATAGTTATATGGTTGTGGTTCATAGTTGTTGTGTTTTATTAGTGAGTTCTGTGCTGTCTTGGTTATCTTTTTGAGAGCATGTACTTTTATTGAATTTCCTCTGTGTATTTTGAGGATTGTTTGCTTGTTCTTCTATCTGGAGTTTATTTTGGAGAATTCGTTATAATCCTGGTTTTCTGTTCATGAATGCTGCAAGTTTGATATTATTGTGAAATGTTTTTATTTCCCCTTCAAATTTAAAGCTGAGTTTTGTTGGGTATGGTGTTCTTGGCTGTAGTTTGTGGTCATTCAGAGATTGAAATATTTCCTTCCCGAATCTTCTTGTTTCTAGGGTCTGAGTTGAAAAGTCAGAAGTGATCCTTATTGGTTTGCTTCTGAATGTGATTTGGCATTTCTGTCTTACAACTTTTAATATTCTTTTCCTGTCATACATTTTGAATATGATGTTTCTTGGTGAACTTCTCTTTTGATTAGGCCTATTGGGTGTTATATAAGTTTCCTGGAATAGCATATTGACTCTATTTTAATATGGCAACATTTTTCTTTAACTATTTCATTGAGAATGTTCTTTATGCTATTCATTGGCGTTTCAATTCCTTCTTGTACCCCAATTACTCTTATAGTGTTTCTTCTGATTCCATCCCAGACATTTTGAAAATTCAGCTCATGCTTTGTGAATTTTTTTATTATTATTTTTGTCTTTTGTCAGCTTAAGATTACTCAGCCTATTGTCAGTATTGGAAGTTCTTTCTTCAAGAGCTGTGGTTTTGTTTTCTAGAGAACTTTGTAATTAAATTCTTCCATTGTTCCTCTGATGTGATTGACACAGATTTTAGGTCAGTTCTTTTCTTTTTCAGTTTGTCTATTTCTTTCTTTTTTTTTTTTTTAAAAAGGAGAGAAGAACAGTGAGAGAGAGAGAGAGAGAGAGACAGACAGACAGACAGAATCAATTTTTATTGAATTTTTCACATGGCTTTCGTTGCTCTGACACTTAGTTGTGTACGTGGGTGCTGGGGTTTGAACCTACGTATGTGTGCATGCCAGGCAAGCACCGTAACTGCCGAGCCACCACTCCAGCCCCTTGTCTATTTCTTTGCTAATAGATTTTCATCTCTTGATTTTTCTAACTTAGTTCCTTCATTAAATCTTATTTCAGTTCATTGTATTTTTTAGAGATCAGATTGTTGATATTTTTTTTTCTACATTTTTATCCCTCTCCCTGTGCATGGGTTCTGTGGTTGGGGAGTTGTGGGTTTCAGTTGAACCTCTCCTAGTTTGATTCCTCCTTTTTGAAAACCTTCTGGATCTTTGATTTGAGATTTACTGTGTTGAATCACGGGTGCTTCTGCTTGCAGGTCAGTGGGTCGGGTCTGACTCCACCCCTCTGATGACCACCTTCTTCCAGAAAGCTGATTCTGCCTGGAGCTTGTTTTGCTGCAGTTTTTGGATCTAGGCTCCAGGGCATGGATCTGTAAGCCTTTGGGGTGTGGGACAGCCCTGCTAGTTTGTAGAAGCATAGTGATAGGGGTGCGTTGCTGTGTCCAGGGTCTCAGAGCACAGGATGGGCTGGAATGCGTCTGCCTGCGCACAGCTATAGGTGGTGGGGATGGGCCCAATTTATCTGAATCCGGTGGGTATGTGCTGCATCTGGGAAGCTTCGGGCTGGGGTCTTCAGGGTGTCCTGGGTGCCTACTGGCTCGGTAATGGAGTTGTGGGCCAATATGGGGGTGGGCAGTGTGGCTCTTGGTAGGACTCCTTGAGGGTGTTTTGGGCCCCTGCTGGTTTGGAACCAGAGTCCTGGGTCCATGCTGTGTGTAGGTGGGGTAGCTCCATCTCCTTGAGGTGACCTGGGTGCATGCTGGCCCTGGACTGGAATCCTGGGCTTGTGGGGCAGGTTGGCAGGGTGGGTCTGGGCAGGAGGGTTCTCCTTGGGGCTGTCCTAGGTGCCTGCTGGCTAAGACCACAGTCCTGGATCCACAGGTAAATGGATGGGGTGGCTCTGCATGGAGGGTGGGAGTGGGTGGGTGTGAGGGTAGTTCCTCCTTGGGGCTGACCTGGGCATCTTCTGGCCTAGGAACAGAGTCCTCCCCACTCATGTTTTTATACTTGGTACTGTCTATGTGTTTATAGTCAAAATGTTTTGTGCATTTTAAAGTTCACATAAATCATATTATCTTATCAATAAGGCTTCGGCCATTTTCTTTGTTTAGTCAATATTATATTTTCAGTATTTCTCAATGTCAATATGTGTAGATGTACTCATTTATAAATTGCTATGTGCATAATATTCCATTGGATGAATAGAAATCTTGCAGTTCATCATATCCATTTCATGATATTCCAAGCAGGGATTCCGTTGCTATCTGTAGAGTTCCCAATTGGCATGACTGCAGCCATCATGAGTTGTATTTGCTATGATACTGCCCGAGCAACCCTGGCTTATTTTTTCCCACATAGTTTCCTAGCATACTTTAAATGAAGAAAACCATTAGAGTGGTTTGTGGAGTTTTATGACCAAACTCTGGCTCCATGAGAGCCACAAATTCCAACTTGAATGAAGCCACCTTTGTTCTGACCACTATGTAAATCCCCACCCTCCTGGCCCAAATCATATGGGATCCCCTTGATTTGCTGCTGCCCAGACATGCTTCTGTTTATAAGTCCTCAACAGATTGCACCTTGTGCTTTCCTGGATCTGTCTTTCTTTGGTCCACAGCATCTTGTGGCTGGTTGTCATACACTGGAACTAGGCTTTTTCAGAACATTGTGCATATGACTTTTTGTGCCCCTATATGATCATTCCCATGGGACACTGGGACTCAAATTTGGCTGCACACAGGTACCCCCTGGAGAGTTTTCAAAACACTCATGCCTAGGTCCTTTCCCTACGTGTATTCAGATTAAATTGGTCTGGGGTGCAGCCTGAACATGCATGTTTTAAAATATCTCTCTAGGGCTGGGGATGTCATTCAGTGGTAGAGTTCTTGTCTAGTATGCACAAAGGCCTGGGTTCTATCCCCAGTATTGAAAAAGAAAACAAGATAAACAAAACCTCTCCAGGAAATTGTAACTCACAGAAATATTTAAGAGATGGTAATTTCTGATTCACTCAGGAGCCACTATCCAACTTTCAGGTCCTCAGTTGTGCAAATGAGACTACAGGTTTGGGCCATCTGCAGTGGCTAGAGTATTTTACAGCATGGATGGTGAGAGTTCTGCTGGACAGAACTGCTTGAGGGAGTGTACCTGGAGGACATTTGCTGGCCAGGGGATAGTCCCTCATCAGCTGAGCTGACTGCTTTTTGCAGAAACTGTGTTTTCTACCGCAGGTGTTGTAAATTGCAGACATCTAGTAGCTCAAACAACACAAATTTATTATCTTACAGTTGTGCAGGTTAGAAGTCCAACCCAGGTCTCTCTGAATTTAAATTCAAGCTCTTTCCTTCCCGTAAGCTCTTGAAGGGGGATCCTTTGCTCATTCCAGTTGTTGAGAATTCAGTTTCTTGTGGTTTATGATGATTAAATTTATGTGTCAAATTGTCAAGGTTAAGGGTTTCCAGATGGCTGGTGAAACTTTGTTTTGGGATGGACTGTGAGGGCTGTTTCTGGAAGATATTAGCATTTGAGTCCTTAAAGAGAAAGAAGATTCACCCTCCGCAGTGTGGCACCACCATCGAACCCGTGGAAGCCTGAATGAAATAAGAAGGAGGAGGAGGAAAGGCGACTTATCTCTTCCTGAGTTGGGATTTGCACCTACTCTTGTCTGTGGCCCTTGGAGTTCTTGGGCCTTTGGATTGAAGGACTTAAGGTAGTGCCTCCACCCCTGCCAAACCCCAGGGCTCAGACCATCAGCTCCTCCCAGTACTCAAGGCTTCAGACCCACGTGGGACCATGTCACTGGCTTCCCTGTTCTCCAGCTTGCAGATTGCACCTTGTGAGACTTCTCCAAGTCTCACATGAGCAAATTTCCACAGTATACCTCCTCATTCATATTTATATCATATTGGTTGTTTTTCTCTGATTAATGTATGGTTCTTCCTATAACTTGAATGCTGAATGTACTCAAAGGCCCATGCGTGAAAGGCTTGGTCTCAAGGCTGGTGGTATTGGTGTGAAACCTTTAATGGTTGTGCCTAATGGGGGAGTGTGCTCTTGAGGGGATTGTGGGACCCTGGCCCCTTCCGCTTTCTCTATTTTACTTCTTGGTCATGAAGTGGTTTTGTTGCCCCATGTGCTACTGATATGATGTACTGCTTTGATAGGTCCACAATGACGGGGCCAATGCACCATGAACTGGAACCTCTAAAACTGAGCTAAACAGGCCTTTTCTCTTTATAAGCTAATTATCTCCAGTATTTTGTTATAGTAACCCAAAGCTGACGAACAATTGTAGGACTAAGGTCCCATTTTCCTTGGCAACTCTCAGCTGAGGGTCATTTCCTGCCTCTAACAGTCATTGCATTTTCCTTGGCTCATGGCCCCCAGCTGTCTTCAAAGCCAGCCAGAGTGGATGGAGTCCCTCTTAGAGCTTTACTGCTTCATCCTCTTAAGGGTTCAGGTGATGAGATTGAAGCCCCTACCCTGGTAATATGGGATGATCTCTCCATTCAAGATCCCTAACCTTAATCATATCTGCAAAGTTTCTTTTGCATTGTGAAGAGGGGAGAAGGGTGCAGACATCTTTGGGAGTCCTTTGTCCTAGTAGTAATGACAATTTTCTTATGTTTGCTAGCATCTTGGAGTTATATCTTCTGCCCCTGTTCACAGTCACTTCACTCTTTCCACTGTGCGTATATAGAGATGTCACCTGGTTGCTCATGATAGATTTTATTTTTTTTAATGTGTAAATTTACTAGAGGTGCTTTTTCTGTTGATCGGTTTATATCAGCATTTCCTGGGATAGATGTCCCATGTGATTTGTGGTTCTCTACGGGAAGGGTGAGCTTTAAGTGGGTTTAGAAATCAGAGATTAGATTCTTTTTCTCTTCTGTTAGTTCTGTTCTTTGTGACTCAGCTTTGTCCTCAATGTGACAAAATAGTTGCAACAGGTCCAGGCCTTTCACTTACATACTGCTTTGTTTGAGCAAATATTTCAAACTTTCTTTTTTAAAGACAGTGAGAAGGGAGAGAGAAAAAGAGAGAGAGAGAGAGAGTGAATATCAATTTTATTTATTTTTTTCATCTGGCCTTTGTTTCTCTGACACTTAGTTGTGTATGTGGTGAGGATTAAACCTCGATCCTCATGCATGCCAGGCAGGTGTTCCAACTGCAGAGTCGCCACTCCAGCCCAGATATTTCAAACTATCTATTAATTGGACCACTTTAGATAATGGCTTAATCCTCAATTGGTTATGATGGCCAAGGGCTGCTCTGAGCCCGTCTTTGCTCAGGCCCCAAGGGATACCCATCTTATTTCTCTGGCTAGGTAGAAGAGACTGTGTTGGATTGGCTTGCACCTGGGAGCTCATTCCCTGAAGCTGGGTGAAGTCGTTCCTCACTGAAGGCTGCCACACAGTGGGGAACCAGATGCTGCTGATCGAATGCAGAGTCCACAGTGATCTACAGGTTTCTTTAATTAGGGCATTTTTTTTTTTTGTTGTTGTTGTTATGAATCGAACTGTATCCTCTCCCTCACCCCAACTCGTATGTTGAGGTTCTGACCCTCAGTTCTTCATATGTGACCTTATGAAGAGATAGAGTCTTACAGACGTAGCCAAATTAAAATTAGGTCCTTAGGGTGGGCCCTAGTTCCACGTCACTAGTGGACAAGGGTATTACATGAGATTTAATTTACACCATCCCAAGTCCCTCCCTGAAGCTCCAGAGTTCCTACTTACCTGAACAATGCCATTGTCTGTCTAGTCAACATCAACTCAGCATCCCAGAGGTGAACGCCCATCTCCACACACCTGTCCCTCCCATGGTTTCCTCCATTGCAGACCCTGCTGACTCTGTCCTTGAAGATCCTGGGACCAAAGATCTTGGAGATAGCTTTGATTTCTCTGTCTCTCTCTTCTCACCTCATCAGCAAATACTGTATGTATTAGATTTCCATCACAGTAATAAATACCTGAGTCAATCCATTCACAAGAAGAAAAAGTTTGATTCTTGGCTCAGTTTTGGAAATTTTGGTTCATGGTCAGTTGGCCCTGTTGCTTTTGGGCCTATCATGTGAAAGAGAGAAAGAGAAAGAGCCTGGGTCCCATAAAATGCCCTTTGGGGGCTTGCCCCCAATAACCTCAGGCCTCCACCAGGATTGCCTCTTAAACCTTCCACCACCTTCCAATAACAACAAGCTGGACACCAGGTCTTGAACCAAGCCCTGTGGGGTTGTGGGGTGCATTTCAGATCCAAGCTATGGCACTTTAGTTTTCCCATATATCCTGTACACCTTTCCTCAGAGCTGTCCCTTCATCATCCTGCTCAAGCCGTCATCCTCTTGGGCAATCACTCTTGCCAACTCTGCATGCAGAGTCCCAGCATGCAGTTCTCTCAAAAGTATGAATTGGATCACACCCCTCTCTTGTTCATTACCCTCCTCAGGCTCCCCTCTTCTGTGTCCAAGCCCTGTGCCTCAAGATGGCCCACAGGGCCTTATTATACCTCTCTGTCTCCCAGCCCCTCCGACTCATCTCCTGCAGCCTTCCTGGCTTTCTGCAGTCACACTGGTCCCACTCTTCCTTGTGCCTCAGGGCCTTTGCAGGGGCTGTTCCTTCTGAGGAGGCCTTCTGTGGTCACACCACTTGCCGCCTCCAGCCCATCTCCTTCTAACACACTGCAGAAGCCTCTGTTCTGCTGTGGTTATTTATTGTCTGCCCTCTCCCCCACCCCACTCTACAAAGGTAAGCCTTTTTGTTACTTCTGCTCACTGCTCTCTCCCCAGGGCCTAGCACAGTGTCCAGTAAAATGGTGCCCAGTAAAATGGATGGTGAAGCTGGAAGGCAGAGGCTGAAATAAAAATTTATGCGATTTAATCTCACATGTTTAATGAGAAACATATTTAGTATTATGATACGGGATGATTCATCAAGAATGATCACCTTTTTTTTTCAGTTAATCTATCCACAAAATCAAACCAAGTGTTTTATTATTGTTGTGTTCTTTGTCTTTGTAAAATATTTAGAAATAACTTGAATGACAGTAATTATATGTAACAACTGTGGAATCAAGGATACTGGACCCAATATCTTAGCATCCTGGGCTTTTAAACTCCTTCCTACAGTGGTTGCTTCAAGGTAGACTTTAATATGAGAGGTGAATTAAAAATGAAAAATCTGTTTCTTTTGAAATGAGAGCTCTTAGGTACGAGGTCTTCTGGATTTTGAAATCTTCAACAGGCTTATTTGTCTTCAGGTTTGCCAGGCACTTCAGACGCTGCCACGGACTGGAGAGCTAATCCATTCTGAGTGTGCGTTTCTACGGGCGTCCTTGGCAGCCAGATGAGGGGCTGGATGAGCTGCCAGGCAGGCTTCCAGAGCTAATCAGGGTAGCCCTTGTGTAATTATTAGCGTGGGAGTGTTTTATTTTCAGGGCTCTTTCGCTTGCCGCGTGGGACGTGTGTTCCAGCCTCTCTGCTCTCTGGACCTTCCCTTTGTTGTTGATTTCGTGAGTTGTCCTTTGGCAGAGCCAGGATGGGGTTGCTTTGGTGCGGTGCACCTGGTCTGTGCCCTAGTCCAGCAGGGCATCAGTCCTGTGTGAAATGGGGTGTCCTTTCTTCGAGCTGCTGTGGTTCTGTGGTCTGTCACTGCATGTAGTCAATCTCCCTTCCAGAATGACCTGAGCACCAGCTGTTGTGCATTATGGGTTTAGGGTTACTGACGGTAGCTGTGACCCTTCACTATTGCATATGATACTGTAAAGGATTTAAAGCGTTCCTTGTTAGCATTCATTATAAATCACCCCTTTCCCCAGTGGGATCTCTTGCTGGGAGAGCACAGGCCTTGATGGAGGACTCAGGCCTGCCTCCCCGCTTCCCCGCCTCCCCGCCCCCCTGCTCTGTCTAGTTGGGATCCTTCCCCTCAATCAGGATCTGTTGACTGTTGAGTAGATCACGCTGTGATTATTCAAGACTTTTGGAAGTCCTTTATTAATTGTGAATCCTACAATTCTTCAGCAGGTGTCAAAACTTTTCTTTCCAAAAGTCTGTAGAGAGTCTTTCTTGTAGGTTTTCTTGCTGATTTCACAATTCCGTCAACAGATTCTTCTTTCCTGGGATGACCGACCCCATTGGACTCACAGGCGACATGGTCCTATCCATTCTGCCTTGCTGCAGCTCAGGGTGGGGCCAGCTTTGGGGTTGCTGACAAGGCCTCTGAAAATGTTGACCAGCTGTTCGTGTTGTATTTCCTATTTGCATTCCCCATTCCTTACTCTTCTAATGCAGTGTGGCCTGAGCAGCCTTGTGCTTTGCAGAAATCCATCTTTAGCAAGGGGCGATTTCGATTCTGCTGCAGCCTGTGGAAACAGTTCTGAAAAGGCAGGTGTGGGGTGCAGAGCTCCGGGGGAAACAGTGCCAGGAAATAGGTTCAAATGGAATTTCCCCAACACAAAAAGTAGACAGCTGCAGAGGCCAGCAGAGAAAAGGAAAAGTGAGGTTGGTGAGCGAGGCTGGGGAGAGTGGCAGGAGGAGAGGTGGGGTTGTGGGATAGACACTCGGGGGCATCTCAGACAGGTGCGTCCAAACAGCTGCTCTGAAGCTCCCTTTCCGCTTCATGGCACTGCTTTCTCAGGGTGTGCACCTGGGAGTCAGCCTCCACTCTGTCACACTCCACATCAGCCCATTAATGGGGCCAAATCCTGTTGGAATGTGAGAGTCCAGCAGAATGTGACCCTTGCCTCTTCCTGCCACTGCCATCATAGCATCTCCTTGCTACTGACCTTGCTTCTGCTGAGTCTGGTCTCCCTGCAGTCCACCCTCTGTTCAGCAGCCCCAGTGCTCCTTTAAAAGGGAGCTCAGCAAATCGCCATGCTACAGGGCTCCCCATTTCCCTTAGTGTGCTTTGCTCCACTCTGACCTCAGGTCTCTTCTTCCCAAGGCATGTACCCTCTCCTGTCTGTAGCTTCCCAGGCCTCCTGTGGTCTTTCCTTGTATCAGTTCAGTGTTTCCACATGAGATTCCCCTGCTCCTCCTAACTCTAAATGATCTCATGGCTTGCTTGTTCTTACCACCTTCATGTATTTCCTTAGATGCCAACTTCTCAATGAGAACTACCCTGACCACTTTATTTAAAGCTACATTCCCTGAGCAGAGTCCCAAATGATATTTGCAAACTCATGTTCACAGTAGCATGACTCACAGCAGCCAAGAGGTGGGAGCAACCCGAGTGTGCATGGATGGTAAATAAATAAATGAAACGTGGCATCTACATGCAGTGGGATGTTATTCACTCTACAGAGGGAAGGAGGTTCTGCCACATGCTGCCACGGGTGAACCTTGAGGGTACTACGCCAAGTCAAATAAGCTGGTCACGGGACAAACCTTGTATGATTCCATTTCCATGAGGTATATAAAGTACTCAAACTCATGGAGACAGAAAGGACAATGGCAGTCAGGGCTTTGGGGAGGGAGTGGAAGAGGAGTTGTTCAGTGGATGTAGAGTTTCAGTTTTGCAGCTTAAAAAGTTATAGAGATTGGCCATACAGCAGGTGTAGATATGGTTAATGAACACTTCAGCTCTGTGTATTTAAAAATGGTGAAGATGGAAAATTTTATGTTATGCTTTTTTTATATACCACAGGTGCATATGCAAGCTTCCCCCCCCAAAAAAAAATTAAGACAAAACAAAAACCTTCCAAGTTCCTGCATTTAGGTTGTTCCTCCCCTGGAGTGCTAGTCCTTCTAGATGCCTAACTTATGTACTTGGGAAATGTCCCCTCCAGAATGCAAGAGTGATATTGTTGTTTGTTTTATTCTCTGATGTTCTAGAACAGCACCGGCATCAATGAGGCACTTTATATATATGTTCCTCAAATGTCACAGCCAGACCATGAGGCACTGACGTGGACTCAGAGGTGCTCCTAGGGGGAGGGCTCTTTAGTGTGTTCTCTAAGCAGAGCATTTGCAATCCAGTAGGAATGCTCCTTGAGGGACAGGGACAGACAGGCAGGGTGTAGACGGAGCTGCTGGTTTTGGACAGGGGCAAATATCCATCACTGGCTGAGTGAAGATGGCAAGAGTCTTGCAAAGGTGAGAATTGCCTGCTCACTCCACAATGCAGTGAGTGTGTCCTGTGATTCTCACTATGACACAACAGGTGGGTAATTGATACCAAGCAGGCCCCCTTCTCTGTGGGCAAAGTAGAGAGACATGGTGGCTTTCACAAACGGAAAAATTCCTTCTGTTTGCTTCTTTCTAAGGTAGATAATCATCTTCAAACTGGGTCCCATGGAACCATAGTGTTTTCCATATCGTTTTCAAATACAACACTTTAACTCTTAGTGGCTTTCCATTTTTGATGTCCAACCTAATGACTTCCTTGGCAAAGTATTCTGCTAATATGGATTTAGGGTCCTCAGGGCGAGGTGTTCCAGCCCGGTTTGCCCCTTTCCTGCTGGATAGTTCAAAGCAGGTGGCCCTCCTTGTCCCTGAGATTCTTTATTTTGCCATTTTGAAAGGTCAAGGAGAACACATTTAAAATAAGGCAATGAATGGAAAATGGCTTTTCTTTAAGGTTCAGTACTTAAGGCTGAGGCATCACACAAAAGGAAGTGTTTAAAGAGGGATTTCAAAAGAAAATCTCACTGCAGATGACAAGAGGCAGACTTTTTAAAGAACCTGGTAGATTCCAGAGAAAAGAAAGGATCTTTGGGCGAATATTCCCTGTAGCGTTTATAAAACATTGGCAGCTCACCATTTATGCATAAAACCTCGGTAGTGCAGAGGTTGGCTTAAGGAACTGAGAGTTCAGCAGGGGATTTGTGCATGACCAGGTACAGTTGTTAGAGTGGGAGGGCAAGTTTATCAGTCACCTCGGGCTGCTGAATGACAACGCACGGGCTGGGTGACTTAACAACACACATTTACTCCTCAAGTTCTGGAGGCTGGGAGGTCCCCAGCAAAGGTGCTGGCAGACTCAGGTCCTGGTGAGGACTTGCTTCCTGGTTTACGGGTGGCCACCTTAGTGCTGTGTCCTCATGTAGTGGAGGGAATGCTGCAGTGTTGCTTCCTCTTCTTGTAAGGGCATGAGGTGGGGCTCCACGTTGATTGCTTTATCTAAACCCAGTTACTGCCCAAAGGTTTCATCTCCCAGTCCCATTCCATTGGGGATTAGGGTTTCAACATAAGAATTTTGGGGACACAATGCAGTCTATAGCATCAGGGATAATAATTGTAAAAGAGAATATTGAGGGATTTTCCCCCCCTTGGTGTGGTTCTCTTGGCTTGCGTGTGTGCCTGCTGAGGTTGACAGGTTCCCCCCTCTCTCTCCTAAAGTACACAGCATGGATTTGTTAGGTACTTCATATTCTGTTCCAAGACAGATCATACTTTCATGGGATTGGAAGCATGTGCAGTTTTGGAATCCTTTAAATGACAAATAATACAAAAAGTACAAATTAGAACAAGCCAGGGCCTCTCCCAGCAGCATTTGGGTGGAACCTGAGTGTGTGGGAGGCTCCCAAGCTTAAGCTTCATTAGTTTCATGATAAATCTCATTGACTCATTTCCTTTTTTCTCCCCCTTTAAAAATGTTTGTTTACCATTTTTCCCCCTCATCTTAGCAGTAACATAGTTCACTGTAAGAAACTTGGAAAATACAGATGAGTCAAACACCTTATGACATTATGCCTTAATGTCATAAGTCTGGAAGAATTACTGGGACTGGTTGAGTGGGCATAGCATTTTGCTCTATTGATCTTTACAATAGATGAGCTGTCAGTCTTGGTGAGTGGAACACCTTCCCTTCATGGCCTTCATGGTTGCTGGCATCTTAGATCTTTCCAGATGAGGGGGTTGCTGAGTATGCTCTATGCTGTGGGCATCTTTTGAGGTTGGAGGTGATAGAGGACCAGGAATCAGTGATGTGGAGGTGACTGACAGGGTTGTCACCCCTGGGTGGATGACATCTGCTCTCCTCCTATCACCTGGTCATGGAGATTAGAGTGCATTACCCAGGAGCTTGTTAGAGGGTTTAATGAAACTCCCTCATGCGTTAGCAGTGTGCACTTGGCGATTAACTCCAACAGGTTTTATCATTTACAAGTGACCTGTGAAGTTCCAGGCCAGGGTTGGTGGCTGGGATATTTGGGGGCATTTTGAAAACTCTCTGATGCTTTGGACATAAAGCTCCCTGTGACAAAATGAGTCTACCTGCAGGAAGTCTACCTAACACAGGAGCGTTTTCTAAGTAGAGTGGCCTCCATGGTATCCACGGGGACTGGTTTCAGGACCCTTGTGGATACCAACCTCTGCAGATGCTCGTGTCCCTTATATAAAAGGGCATAGGATCTGTATGTGACCTATGCAATCTTCTGTGTACTTTAAATCCTCTCCTGTTACTTATAATGCCTAATACAGAGTGAATGCTCTGGAAATAATTATGCTGCTTTGTTTAGGGAGTAGTGACAAGAAAACAAGTCTGTACGTGTTCAGTATAGATGTAATTTTTTAAAAAAGTGTTTTAGATCCATCGTTGAACTCTAGGATGGGAAGTCATAGCTATTTCCTGTCCATGTAATTTTTATTGTCTTTATGTGTATCTACTGTGTATTCGTAGTTGATTTAACAAATGTCGGTTTGCCAATGAATTGCTAGATGTTTTGATTGTTTCTTATTTTTCTTATCTATGAGGTGAATTGGAACTTTATTTTCTCCTCCTTTTTTTATTTTTGTGACACCAGGGATTGAATCCAGGGATTCAATGATAGGAAAGTGCTTTTCCGCTGAGCTACATCCCAGCCCTCTCTATTTTGAGATAGGGTCTTACTAAGTTGGTGAGGCTGGCCTCAAACTTGTGGTCCTCTTGCCTCAGTCTCCCAAGTAGCTGGGATACCAGCTGTAGACCACTGTGTGTGGCTCCCACTGTATATTCTTATTTCAAAATTTTTGTACAACTTCAGCAGATTGTTGTTATGATACATCAGCAGATTAGAACTGATTCTGCAGGACTGGAGCAGTGGCTCAGTGGTTGCAGTGCTTGCCTGGCAGACCCAAGGACCCAGGTTCAAACCCCAGTACCACATACACAACTCTCTCTTTCCATCTGTCTTTAAAAAAAAAAAAAGACAAACTGCTTCTGCAAAGAGATGTAAAGGTTTTCTAGGCTTTTTAAGGGCCGTATGTGACAGTGCTGCCATTTGTATACCGTTGCCAGCCTCAGGTACCACCCTGGGGGCTGGGCACTGGGGAGACACCAACACTCCCAATTGGATCAATGAAAAATGTTATCAATACATTATTTTTTTACTTAGCATTTCATGTATTGCTCATGACTATTTTTCCCCCTCTACTTTGCTGGCATTTGCTTTTTAAGAGTCAAGCATTTTTTTTTCCCTCTCAGGTAAAATGTTCTTAATCTAGCTTCACACATAAAAAGGTCAGAGAGATTCTAGGAATTCTACGAGGCATATATGCACAATGCATAATTAATAGATGCCTCAACTGCTTTGGTTCTTCTTCTCAGTTTCTTTGAAGAACTAAAACATCACAGATCCAGTTATAGTCAGTTTTGTGCTCTTTCTCAGCCTGTCCTTTACATAAACAGAAGTCTTTTTTGATGTCATTTCCTTGTCTCTAGAGTCAATATGTAGCACTTGTATATCTTTAAAATCACACCGGTGGTATTAACTGCATGTCCCTTTGCACTTGACATTGCTCTGCTCATCCCCCCGGGCTGATCTGCATGAAGTGATTGAACTCCCATTTAGAATTCTCTTCTGAGAGTCCAGCTGGCCCTCTGTATCCACTAGTTCCACATGCACTGATTTATTATTTTATTTTTATTAGATGAATATGGACTTACAATTGAGGGGGAATCATTATCAAACAATCAAGTACAATTGTATATTTACATAGTTAGCCAAGGCTGATGCCATGTGATGGATGCCCCCCTTGGATTCCCCATGATTCCATGATTCCCCCCAGAAGAACCCCTGTGTTAAATGGACATCTCATGGAGGTCAGAGATCTCCTTCTGAGATGATTCCCCCGTATTCCCTCCCTCCAGTCTCCTAGATATCCTTCCTAATCCTTCCCCCCACCCTGCTCCTCTCCCTATGCCCCCAGGTATCCTAGGCAATGATCCCCCAGTTTGTGTAAAAATTATATGCACTGATTTAAACGACTGTGGATTCAACATACTTGGGAAAAGATTTGCCTGTTTACTGAACACATGCAAATATTTTTCTTTTCATTGTTCCTTAAGTGAATGTATATAGTATGACAACTATTCACATAGTATTTGCATTGTGTTAGGTATTATAAGTCATCTGCAGATGATTTAGAGTATAAATGAGGATGTGTATGGGTTCAGTGCAAGCACTCTGCCATTTTATTTATTTTATATGTTTATTTTTTTATTCTTTTGAAGATACTGAGGATTGACTCCAGGGATGCTCTCCCACTGAACTACATTTCCAGTCCTTTTTATTTTTTATTTTCAGATTGGGTCTCCCTAAGTTGTTCAGACTGGCCTTAGACTTGTGCTGCTCCTGCCTTGGCCTCCTGAACAGCTAGGATTACAGGCATGTGCCCCATACTCACCTTATGCCATTTTATCTAAGAGACTTGAGCATCTACAGATTTTGGTATCCACAGGAGTCCTGGAGCCATGAATACTGGGAGTTCCCTGCTTTGTGCTGTTGATGACATTTAGTTTATTTCTGGTGCTCTGCATGGCTGCCAGGATGAAGAACCTGTACCTAGAAGAAGGCTTCCTGGGTCACAGAGAATAGGCACCTTACTGCCACTGACATCACCAAATTCCCCTTCAAACTTGCACTTTGAATTTGGAGCCAAGAAGGGTTGATATTTCTCTCCTTCCTCTCCAGTACCTGTAATGCCAGATTTTAATCTTAATGTACTCCGACAGTTGTGAAATGACATCTCCTCTGGTTGGATCCAGGCTGTGTGGGGCCCAACTCACGCAGTTCTTTAACAGAAACATCACAAAATTGCATATTCAAATTTGGTCATGAGTATAGGTATTTGTTTGGAATGAGAAAACAAATTGCAACAACTGATACATTTTAAAAATGTTTTAAAATGTAATAAATATATTGCATAATCCAGAAAAGTGACATTTAAAAATTTAAGGAATCGGGACACACTACTATAATGCTTCCCCCTACTTTTTATCTTGGTTGATTACTCTTTGCCTGGTCATATAACAATGGTTTTCATTTTCTTTAGATTCTCAACAGTTTCTTTTGTCTAGCATAGCTCATTAAAATGATCTAAACAATGTTTTTTTTATTTTTTGATGTTGGGATATTATGCAGATAGTATAAAATTTGCTATTTGAAACTGTGGGATTCCGTGGTTTTTTTTTTTTTAGTATAGTCACAGTCGTATGATCATCATCATGGTCTAATTCTAGAACATTTCAAAAAGTCTGTTTCCACTTCCCCCAAGAAAGTCCATGCTTGTTAGGAGGCACCTCTGATTTCTCCCACCCTGTGCCTGGTATTCACTAGGCTTCCTGTGCCTTGGGATCTGATCTTCTGGACATTTCATGCAACTAGAATTACACAATATGAAACCTTTGGTTCTGACTTCTTAGCATACTGTTTTCAAGGTGTATCTAAGCTACAGCATATGACGTGCTTCCTTTTTTTATGGCAGATGATATTCCATCCCATGAATATATTACATTTTGTTTATCAGTTGATTCACGATTGGTTTATTTACACTGCTTGGCTTTTATGATTAATGCTCTTATGAAATTTAGCCTACAGGATTTTTTTAAAGAGAGAGGGACAGTGAGAGAGAGAGGGGGGGAGAAAGAGAATCAATTTCATTTAGCATTTCATTTGGCTTTCATTGCTCCGACACTTCATTGTGTACATGGTGCTGGGGTACGAACTCCGTGTCCCTGTGCATTCGAGGCAAGCGCCAAAACCACCAAGCCAATGCTCCCCAGTATACAAGATTTTTGTGACTGTATCTATTAAATCCTCTTAGTTTTATCTAGGAGTAGAATTATCTGGTAATTTAATATTTAACATTTTGAGTAACTGCCAAACACTTTTCCACAGCAATCACATTACACATTCCTACTAGAGTTTTAGGAGAGTTCCGATTCCTCCATATGCCGTCCAACACTTGTTATTGCACGTATTATTTTCTTATGATGGTCATCCTAGTGGGCAGCACTTGGCCTCTCACTGTGGTTTTGATCTGCATTTCCCCAATGATGAATGACGTTGGGTGCATCATTTCATTTGCATTTTGGTCATTTGTATGTCTTCTTTGGAGAAATTTCTATTCAAGTCCTGGGATCATTTTTGAATTATTTGTCTTCTGATTATTAAGTTGTTAGAGCTTTTTGTGTATTCTGGATATTAGACCCTTAAGAGAGATATGATTTGTATATGTATTCTTCCATTCAATATCACTTTCTTGATATTCTCAATTGAAGCACAAAAATTTTAAATTTTTATAAAGTCCATTTTATCTATTTTTCTTTGGTTACATATGTTTTTGATGTCCTATCTAAGGAACCATTGCTTAAGCCAAAATTACATGAATTTATACTATATTTTCTTTTTGGATTTTAGTAGCTGTATCTCCTATTAGGTCTTTGATCCATTTTGCACAAATACTGTGCACAGTGTGAGACAGGGATGCAACTACCTTGCTTTGCATATGGATATCTAGTTGTCCTAACACATTTTTTGAACAGGTCTTTTTTTTTCCTGCTGAATCTCTTGGTACCCTTGATACCCTGTTGAAAAGCAGTTAGTCATTAATTTATAGGCACACTTTGGACTCAGCTCTGTTCCACTGATGTCTTTGGCTACTGTTTTAATCAGGTTTGTTTTTTTTTTCTGCTGTGACTAAAAGACCTGACAGGAACAATTTTAGGAGGAAAAGTTTATTTGGGGGCTCACAGTTTCAGAAGTGTTAGTCTATAAAAGGCTGGCTCTATTCCTCAGGGATTAAGGTGAAGCTGAACATCATGGCAGAAGAGTGTGGAAGAGTGTGGTGGAGGGAAGTGGGGTCAAGGCTTGGCTCCAGGGAGAGAGAGAGAGAGAGAGAGAGAGAGACACACACACACACACACACACACACACACACACACAGATTCCACTTCAGATACACAATATATACCCCAGAGGCACACCCCCCAATGACCCACCTCCTCCAGCCACACCCTGCCAGCCTATAGTTACCAGTTAATCCCTGTCAGGGGATTAACTCACTGATTGGGTTAAGGCTGTCATAACCCAGTCATTGTACCTCAGCCTTCCTGGATTGCCTCACCCAAGCTTTTGGGGGACACCTTTCATCCAAACCATAACAGCTACTTTTATGCCTGTGCCACATACTCATGATTACTGTAGCATTGTAGGAAGTTTTAATATCAGAAAATGTGAGTCCTCCAGGTTTATTTTTCAAGACTGCTTTGCTATTCTTGTTCTCAGGCATTTCCATTTGAATTGCAGGATCAGTTTTTTAATTTTTGCAAAAAGTATCCAGCTGAGATTTTGACAGGATTGCATTGACTCATCAGTGAGCAAGGGGTGTCTTTTATTTCTGTGTTCAGTTTCTTTCAACAAGGTTTTGCAGTTTTCATGTCTTGCATTTTTGGGGTTAGATTTATTCTGATTATCTTATTATTTTTGCTGCTCTTGTTAATGGCATTGCTTTCTTAATGTCCTTTTCAAATCATTCATTGCCAGCGCACACAAATGATATTTGTGTATTGAATATATATCCTGTAACTTTGCCGAATTTTATAACTAGTGCGAGGTGGGGAGAGGGAAAGAGAGAAGAGAGAGAGAAAATATTCTTTAGGGATTCCTGTATGTAAAAGCAGCATGTTTGTAAAAAGAGATAATATTACTTCTTCTTGCTCAGCATGGATGAATTTTATGTCATTTTCTTGTCTAGAACGTTCCCGTCATGGCTAGAACTTGTAGTACAAGTTGAATAGAGAGTGATGTCTTTGCCTTCTTCCTGATCCTAGAGAGGGACTTTTCCGGTCTTTCTCCATTAAATATGATGTCAACTGTCTATTTTTCATAGATATTCTTTACCAAATTGAGGAGTTTACTTTATATTTCTAGTGTGTTAGTGTCTTTTTTTTTTTTTTTAGCTATAGAAAGCAATTGGGATTTGTTAAATTCTTTTTCTGTCTTTTGAAATGATAACGTAGGTTTGTGCATTCTATTAATAAGTTCTATTATATCGAAGGGCTTTCATTTCTTGGACAAACCTCATATTTCTGGAATAAATCCAATTTTGTCTCATTGAATAACCCTCACATGCTGTTGGAATGTATTCTCCAATATTTTTTCAGAGGATTTTTATGTCTTTCTTTACAAAGGATGTTGGTCTACATTTTTCATGTGGTGTCTGGCAAAGGTATCAAATTGTGGGTTCTTAAAATGAATGAGGAACTGCTCCATCCTTTTCTATTAACAGAAGAATTTGAAAAAGAATATCTTTTTTTATGAACATTTTATAGAATACAACAGTGAAGCAGGTGATAGGCTTTTCTCATTGGAAGTTTTGTTTTTTTGTTTTTTGTTTTTTTAAAGAGAGAGGGACAGTGAGAGAGACAGAGAAAGAGAGAAACTTTAGTTTTTCACATGGTCTTCATTGCTCCAACACTTGATTGTGTACGTGGTGCTGGGGGTTGAACCCAGGTCCTCGTGCTTACCAGGCAAGCGCCGAAAACCCTGAGCCACCGCTCCAGCCCCTCATTGGAAGTTTTTTGTTTAATGTTTTTTAAAATTGCTCACTTGCTCTCTTAGTTACAGGTCTGCTTTTTCTGAGTTGGTTTTGGTAGATTGTGTTTCTAGGGAGTTGTGCATTTTTCATCCAGGCTGTCTAATTTGATGTCCTCATTTGTTTGTAGTATTCTCTGAGAATTCTATGCTGTTTTGTAAGGTCCTTAGTGATGTCCTCTTTTATTCCTGGTTTTAGTAATTTGAGTCTTCGTTATTTTCTTTTTTGGTCAGTCTAATTAAAGTTTGTCAATTTATTTCTTATACCTATTTTTTTTTTTTAGTTTCATATGGTGGAAGTGTAGATTATTGACTTGAGATTTTCTTTTGGTCTTAGTGAAGACGTTTGCTGTCATATATGTCCCTGTGAGCACTGTGTTTCTTGTATTTAAATTTTATATCTTTGGTCTCTGAGTTCTAACACTAGTATCACAGTATAATAACTTGTTTTCATAACAAGTTTAAATTTCACTTAGAGCTATTTCTTTATAGTCCTTCAATTTAAAAAATTCTATCCTCAAATGTCTTCTCTTACATATGAACTTTTTAATGTTTAGGTAAAGTTATGTTAGAATCTGTTAGAATTTTTATTGGATTTGCATTTGCTTTATAGATATATTTCATGGGGATTTACATAATTTAAGTACTAAACATTTCCTCCCTAGATATTTATTCCAGAACACATTTTCAAACTATCTGTTTGGGGGTGGGTAGGGAAGAAGAAGGAAGAGTAGTAAAGAAAGTCTATGAGATTTTTGGGATACTATTGAGATAATATTCATAGTATGGGATTTATAGAAGGTAAGGAGAGAAAGGGACAGAAAGTTTATTTAAAGAAATAATGTTTGAAAACTTCTCAACTCTGGAGAGGGATATGGATATCTATAGACATGAAGCTCTATACCCAATCAGATTCAACCTGAAGAAGACTTCACTAAGATACATTGCATTACAACTGTCAAAAACCACACTGGGATGGGAACATGATGTACCCCTATAATCCCAGCAACTTGGAAGTCTGAGGCAGGAGGATCACAAGTTCAAAGCTAGCCTCAGCTACTTAGTGAGGACCAATTGACTTAGCAAGACCCTGACTCAAAATAAAAAAGTAAAAAGGATGTGGCTCAGTGGTTAAGTGCCCTGGGTTCAAACCCTGGTATGAACACACATACACAGTTAAGCTGGGCATGGTAGCTTGAATTTTTAGTGAGCTATTTAAGAATCTGATATAGGAGGATTACTTGAGCCTGTAAGTGTTCAAGATCAGTCTGGGCTACCAGTGAGACCCCATTAAAAACAAACAAACAAACAAAACCAAACAAGCAAACCCTGCCCCCCAGCTCAGTCAAACAAACAAGAAAACCAAAAAACAAAAACTAAGGAGATTTATTGGATAGTAATAAGAGAATAGAAGCTTGTCACATACAAAGTAATTATTATAAATTGTCAGCAGATTTCTCAGAAACCTTGCATCTCAGGAGAAAAGAGGGATGATTTAGTCAAAGTGATGATAGAAAAAGAATAATTTACCCAGCAAAGCTGTTTTTCAGAAATAAAAGAGATTAAAGATTGTCTTAGACATTAGACCTACCTTATAAGAAATACTAAAAGTAGTTATTCAGGTTAAAACAAAAGGACACTAATTGGTAACATGAAATTCTTTGGTAAAGATAAGCATGTAGTAAAATTCAAAATATTCTCATACGAGCTAGGGATGAAGCTCAGTGGTAAAGTGCTTGCCTAGCAAGCACAAGGTACTAGGTTTGATCCTCAGACTGTGAAACAAAACAAAACAAGCCTCTGAGAATGTAATGGTAATGTAGAAGTCATGTAACTCTATTATAAAAGTTAAAACTATTTAAAACAATTAGAGTCACAATAAATAAGTTAATGGATACATAAAATTAAAGGATGTAAATTGTGACATCAAAGTCAAGCCAGTGGAAAGCAAAGGAGCCCAGGAGTAGCTATGGTTATATCACACAAAATAGACTTCAAATAAAAAACTGCAAGGAACCAGAAAGGTCATTATTTATTTTTTTCTATATCTTTATTTGTGCATCATAGTTGTACATAATGATGGGATCTGTTACATATCCATACTCGCCCACAATATAACAGTGTAATCTAGCCAGTATTACTCCTTTCCCTGCCCTCGTCCCTCTCTCGAGTCCCTTTCTTCTGTTCTACTGATCTCCCTTTGATTTTCCAAACAATACTTCCATACCAGAAAGGCCATAATATAATGAAAAAGAAGAGCTGGGAATGGAGCTCAGTGGTAGAATGCTTGCTTAGCATGGACAAGGTCCTGGGTTCCGTCCCTGGCACAACAAGAACAACAAAAAGAAAGTTGCCAAGAGGAGATCCAATCAGTACTAATAATAATCTGTCAAAGAAAAGTCTAGAACCTGATGGCTTCATGGATGAGTTCTACCAAACATTTAAAGAAGAATTAATACCTGTCCTTTTCATACTCTTCTAAAAATTGAAGAAGAGGGAACACCTCCAAACTCCATGAGGTTACCTATATCTGGATAGCAGAGCTAGAAGAAAAGAAAGTCACAGATAAATATCCCTGATCAGTACAAGTTAAAAAGTCCCTGACAAAATACTGGTAAACTGAATCCAACAGTACATTAAAAGGATCATGCACCACAGTTAAGTGTGATTATCCCTGGTGTTTTGGTTTGGACTGGAATGTCCCCAAAAGCTCATGTGTTGAAGGCTTTGTCTCTAAGCCAGCAGTGTCCAGAGGTGGGGCCTTGGGAAGTTGATTGGGTCATGAGGTCTCTAATCTCATCAATGGGGTAATCTACTGATGGATTTGTAGTTTAATGGGCTACTGGGAAATGGTAGGAGATGAGGCCTAGTTGGAGGGAATGGGTGCTTGGGGGCATGCTCTTGAAGGCAATGTCTTGTGACTGCTCCCACCCTGCTTCCTGACTGCCTTGATGTGAGTAACTTTGGTCTGTCATGCCCTCCCCACATTGATGTTCTGCCTCACCATAGGCCTAGAAACAAGGCAGCCAAGTGACTATGGAAACCATGAACCCAAATCTTCACTCCTTTAAGTTTATTCATGCATTTTGTTATGGCAACAGAAAGCTGACTAAAACACCTGGGATGCAAGGATGGTTCAACAAACATAAGTCAAGAAGTGTGACACATCACATTCATGAAGAATGACAAAACCATCAGATCATCTCAATATATACAGAAAAAACATTCAGGCAACTTTAGCATCCTTTCCTGATTTAAAAAAACAACCAACCAAAGAAACAAGCAAACAAAAAACAAGGGCTGGAGTGGTGTCTGGCATGTGTGAGGACCTGAGTTAGAACCCCAGCACCACATACATGGTTAGGTATTGTAAAAACAAAAACCAGATGAAAAAAAGAATAAATAAAGATTATTCTCTCTTTCTCTCTCTCTAAAAAAATCCTCAAATTAGGTATAGAGGAAAAGTACTCACTGCAATAAAGCCATGTATTGCTAACCTTTGGTTTCCACCTCATATCATATTCAATGGTGAAAGATTGAAATCCCATTCTCATTACTACTTTTCAACATAGTGCTGAAATCCTAGCAAGAGCAATTAGGCAAGAGGGAGTAAAAGACATCCAGATTGGCGAGGAAGAAGTAGAATTGTCTGTTTCAGATGGCATGAACTTATACATAGAAAACGCTAAAGACAGTGCTGAAAAACTGTTAGAGCTCATAAACAAATTCAGTAATGTTGCAGGATACAAAACCAAAATACAAAAGTCCATTTTGCTTCTATATACTAACAGTGAGCTCTCTGGAAAAGAAATCAAGAAAACAATCCAATTTGAATTAGAATTCAACATAATAAAATGCTATGAGTAAATTTAACCAATGAGGTGAAAGACATAAATTAAAAACTGTCACACAGTGATAAAAGAAAATGAAGAAAAAAATTGGAAGGATATCCCATATTTATGGATCAGAAATCTCAATAATGTCAACATTTCCATACCATGCAAACTTTTGTATAGATTCAATGTAATGTAAACCAAAAATTTTCCATTTTTTCCCCTTACCCCTCCTATTGTACTTCCCTCTCCCTCTTTCTTTTGGTGTTGGGGAGCAAACCCAGGGCCTTAAGCTTACTAGGCAAGCATTGTACCACCAAACTCTATTACCAGGACCTCTAACAAAATTTTAATGTTGTTTTTCACAAAAATAGAAAAAAAATCTCAAATTTATATGGAACTGCAAAGGACTCTAAATACTTTGAAAAATTTTTTAGCTAAAAGAATAAAGATGAAATTATCCTACTTTCCTGATTTCAGATTATGTTATAAAGGTATAGTAATTAACAGAGTGTGATTGGTATAAAAGTACTTATAGATTAGTGGAACAGAGTAGAAAGCCCAGAAACAAACTCACACATATAGAGTCAACTAAAGGATAATTTATTCATTAATCGTTGTTCTGAAAATTATAGTCTATGTGCAAAAAATTTAAAGTGCAACTGTATCTAACATTATGCACAAATTAAAGTTTTAAACACGATACTTTAAATCACAAAACTACAAGAAAACATTAGGGTAAAGCTCCCTTACTTTGGTCTCAGCACTAATTTTTTGAATATGACATCAACAGCACTCATGCAACAAAAGCAAAAATAAAGAATTGGGACTACAACTTACTAAATCTTCCTAGCTAGGGAAACAAGTAAAATGAAAAGGCAACCCATGGAATGAGATGAAATGTTTACAAGCCATGTATATGATCAGGAATTAATATTTAAAATAACACAGAATTCATACACTCAGTAGCAAAGTAATAATTATAATCTAGTAAGAGTAGGCAAAGGACCTAAATCGATGTTATTTAAAAGAAGACATAGAGATAGATGACCAATAGATATATGAAATGTGTTCAACATCACTAATCATTAGGAGAAGGCAAATTGAAACCACAGTGACATCTCAACTCACACCTGTTAGGATGGCTGTTATCAAAATGTCAAAGGGTGAGAAGTGGGGCTGGGGGTGTAGCTCAGTGGTGCAGCGCTTGCGTAGCATGCATAAGGCCTTGGATTCAATCCCCAGCACTATCCCTCCATAAAAGATAAGCAAAGGAAGTCCTTATGCATTATTGCTGAGAATATAAATTTGAATAGCCATTATAGGGGTTCCTCAGAAAGTTCAAAATTAGAATCACACATGATCCAGCAATCCCACTTTTTTTATGTATTCATAGGAACAAAATCACTATCTCAAAGAGATATGTAGACTTCCACATTCATTGTAGCATGAATCACAAAAGCTAAAACATGGAGACAATCTAATGTTCATCAATGGATCAGTGAACAAAGAAAATATTATATATATATATATGCATACACTTGTATATTATTCACCCCTAAAGAAAATATTTCTCCAATTTGCAAAAAACATTGGTGAACTTGGAGATCATTGTGCTAAGTGAAATAAGTCAGTCACAGGAAGACACATATAGCATGACCTTACTTATATGTGAAATCTAAAACTCTGGAACTCATAGAAACATAGAGTAGAATAGTAGTCAGGGAAGGAGGGGGACAGGGGAAGATATTAGATATTGGTCAAAAGGTACAGACTTTCAGTTGTAAGATGAATGAGTTCTAAGGATGTAATATATAGTTTGGTTACTATGAATAATAATGATAATAATGCGTTATGTCCTTGGAATTTGCTCAGAGAGTAAATCTTATATATCTGCACCACATTAAAATAAAGATAATTATATGGAGTGACAGCTATGTTAATTAGCTTAATTGCAGTAATCATTTCACAATGTGTGTATAAATATCAAAATATTACATTGTACACCTTACATATATATAATTTTCATTTATCAAATTTACTTCAATTTAGGTGGGGGGAAGAATACATTTTAAAATGTGTTTTGGTACATTTTTCTAATTACATCTATGTGTGTTAAGTATAGGTACCTGATGGTGTTTACTGCTTATTCTCAACATTGTTTTTCATTATTTTGGTATATCCAAAAGATAAACATTTTTGCAAGATTTTTTTTCCCCGAAGTCTTGCTGAGATCATAGTTAGAGCCTAGAATCTTAGCAGCCTTCCTTCCCAATCTCCATAATCCTTGCGGTTTCTTTTTTCAGTTCCTAGAGTTCCATGAAACACAGTTTGACATCTGATGTAGAAATAGCTATCTTTTTACAGAACAGTTACTAGTGGTTTGCTCTTTATCAGGTGGAAACTGTAGAATCCTAATAGAACCAAAGAACATACAGATGTTCTTTGTTAGATGTTTCCTACCATACAGAGTATATGTAGTAAATCTAGTTAACAAGTAATAATTGTTGAATTCTTAGCATATCACTAGTATTTGGATATGGTTTATCTCCCACAGTTTCATGAGCCCTAGTTTGGTGGAATTAAGGTGGGTGGGACATTTAAGAGATGGGGTCTAATTAGAAGGTGATTAGGCCATGGAACTCCATCCGCATGGATGGATCAATGCTGGTCTCATGGAGTGGGTGGGATCTTACAGAAATAGATTAGCTCTTGCAAGAGTGACCTGTTGTAAGCAGGTCACCCCACTGTTTGCCCCCTTTTGCATTGTGATGCTTTTCTGATTCTCTGCTGTGTAGATTCTGCCAATTCTTGTAGTGCAGCCAGGAAACCTCACCAGGATGCTGGCATCATGCCATTTGAACCCTACAGTCACCAGAATCATAAGCAAAATAAACTTCTTTGCTTTGTAGTTTATCCAGCCTCAGCCATTTTGCTTTAGCGGCCCAATTGGCTAAGACACATATGCTGATGTTTTCCTCCTCCTACTGCTAATCTTTACGATGGCCTTGCCATCTTTGCATTATTTCATCCATTTTACTGGTGATTAAACTGAGTGTTGACTAATTAAGTGAATTGTATGCAGTAAATGTGGGTCTGGTCTAGCCTGCTTAAGATTATTATTCTGCCTGAGATTTTTAACTACCCTTGCCCATCCTGAAACTCACAAGCTAAAAGAATCTGAGAACAGTGGTAGAGGGCTGGAGTGGTGGCTCAGTGGGTACAGTGCTTGCCCAGTGTGCGTGAGTACCCGGGTTCAAACACCAGCACCCACGTACACAACTAAGTGTCAGAGCAATGAAAGCCAGGTGAAAAACTCAATAAAAATTGATTCTCTTTCTGTTCCTCTCTCTCTCACTGTCCTTCTCTCTTAAAAAAAAAAAAAAAAAAACCACCCACAATGGTAGAAATCAAAGCAGTGTATCAGATAACTCAGGTACATTAATAGGTGTGTCCTTGATAGGGGATTACAAAACTTTTGAGTTGAAATTTTGGGTTTTTGAGACTTTGATGGAGTAGTTGCAAGAAAAGGTTGTGCTGATTTAATGAGGGGTTTTCTCTAGTGGAGGGAGAGAGTATATAGTGTGCAGAAGAATCCTGTGGGAAACTCTCACTTAGCTTTAACCCATCACCTGATGTCACAGGGCATGATCAAGTTTGGAAATTATTTCCAGTTGTTCACCTAAGTCAAAAAGTTCAAAAAGTTTCCTATCCGACTATCCACATGAAATGAAAAATCTCCCTGTTTTCCTTTTTTAAAAAAATAGAGGAAATCAATTTTATTTATTTTATTTTTTCATCTGGTTTTTATTTTCCCAACACTTTGTTGTATATGTGGTGCTAGGATTCGAACTTGAGTCCTTGCATGTGCCAGGCAACTGCTGAGCCACCGCTCCTGCCCATCCATATTTTCCTTTATCTTCTCTTAATGATTTAAGAATTTTTAGGAGAATAAGAAGGGAAGTATGGAGACTTGGTAATTTAGTGCAGGAGATAGTGCGGGAAGCCTTTTGAGATTTACTTTGCTCTTCTCTCAAATCACGGATGGATAGGTTTATAGGAATCTGGGATACAAAACCTGGGGAACTTCAGGGTTCACAGGTTTGGAGCTTAAGATTTCTGGGAGCTAAAGAATTGATTTGCCCTTCAAAGTGCAGGTACCTGCCAGATTCAACAGACTCAAACACATTTACTGAAGAAGCAGAAAACACAGTTCTTGATTAGTTTTAAGTATTGCAGAGATATCTAGGGAAAGCTAAGCTAAGTGCTTTCAGGAGAGTTGACATATTTTGATGAGTACATTGTTTTTTTTAACATTTTTGAGATTTTGGAGTACAACTTCAGGATTTTCCCTGAAGCCTGAGCCCTCTTTGGAAGAACAGTGCCATTCCAGCCTCCAGTTGGGAAACTAAGTGGTGAATCCCACAACTCACAAATGTGCCTGGCTTTGTGGGCAGTGTCAGGCAGCAGTGGCCATATGGAGTCTTGTAAGGAAGTTCTCATTCATAGCTTGCAAACACTGATTGATAGCCACCATTGAGCATGGTGAGCCAGACATGTACACTTCGTTCTGCTTGTAAAGTAGTGTTCTCATTAGCTGGATCAGTATTGATACCAGTAATTGGCAAAAATCAATTAAAGTAGTTTTCAAATAGCTCTTGTAGCCCAATATATTATGCACACACAAAAATAAAGAAACAATCAAACTTATGGCATACCTTCTATATGGAAATCTATCATATTACTGAATATTGATAAAGTTCACCTTACACATGTCTCTTTTCAACACACAAGGGTAAGGTCTCACTGAAGCTCATGTCCTTGATAGTTTACATCTCCATAAGGGTTAGTCTATATTGCATTGCTTTCTGATATTCCAAGAAACATGCACTTAATATACTATATTTTTTTAAAAGAGAGAGTAAGAAAGAGAAAATCAATTTTATTTAGTTTTCATGTGGCCTTTGTTTCTATGACACTTAGTTGCGTTTGAGGTGCTGGGGTTTGAACCTGCGTCCTTGTGCATGCCAGGCAAGCGCTCGAACTGCTGTCACTGCTCCAGCCTCCTTGATAGACTATCTTAAACTCACTCTTCCACTGCAGGTGCCTTTGGGGCCAGGCAGGTAAGGAAGGGTCAGTATAAGAGCAATCAGTGCTTCATTTGCTACTACTGGTGATTCAATACTTCTGACAGTTTGTCAGAAGTCAGATATTTTTTCAACTTTTTTTCTTCATTTGGCAAAAATCACAAAATGTAAAAGGAACTATTTTAAAGTGATAAATTCATTGGCATTTGGTACCATCCTGTTGAGCAATACCATCTCTACAAAGGTCTAAAATATTCATCATCCCAGAGGAAACCCCATATTCCCCATGGCCTCTCCCCATTCCCTTCTTTCCTAGGTCCTGGAAATCACCAGTCAGCATTCTGTCCATATGTATTTACATATTCTGGATATTTCATATCATAGGAATTACACAATGTGTTAGTCTTAATTTCTTATTCATTTTTAAAGGATGGATTTTGTAGGATATATGATTTTTTAATTAATCCAACATAGTCATACATAAAGGAAGGAATCGTTGCCACATAATCATGATCACATGCATAATGACAGAGCAAGCCAAGGCTGATTCCAGTTCATGATTTCCAGCCTTTGGGTCTCCCCATCCCATGGTTCCCCTACTTTACCCCTGTGTTAGTTGGGCTTCTCATGAAAGTTGAAGGTTCCCAATTGGGTTGATAACCCTCTTATTCCCATACCTCCCTTCATAGGCAAAGTTACCCCTGTTTTTATAAAAATTCACCCAGATTGAGTTATTCTACTTTCCACATATGAGAGAAAACATTCAGCCCTTGAGTCTCTGGGATATTTCACTTAGAATAATTTTTTCCATCTCCATCCATTTGACTGCAAATGCCATGATATCGTTCTAATAGCAGAGTAGAATTCCATTTTGTATATGTACCACAGTTTTTGAATGCACTTCTCCAGTGAGGGGCATCTGGGGTGCTTACATAGTAAATTGATCCTCTATAAACATTGATGAAGCTGTATCTCTGTAATACGCCGATTCTAGCTCTTTTGGGAAAATACCCAGGAGAGGGATAGCTGGGTCATAAGGTGGTTCCAGCCCTTGTTTTTTGAGGAATCTCCACACTGCTTCCAGAGTGGCTGTACAAGTTTGCAGTCCCACCAACAGTGTGAAAGTGTTCCTCTCTTCCCACCACCCCTGCAGCATTAGTCATTGTTCATATTCTTCATTTTTGCCACTATGACAGGAGTGAGGTAGAATTTCAGTGAAGTTTTGAATTGGATTTCTCTGATTGCTTGAGAGGTAGAACATTTTCTCATATATTTATGGGCTTTTTCAACTTCCTCCATTGAGAAATTTCTATTTAGCTCCCTAGCCCATTTATTGATTGAATTATTTGTGGTTCTGGTGTTCAGTTTTTTGAGTTCTTTGTCTATTCTGGATATTAGCCCTCTGTCTGAAGTGTAGCAGGCGAAGATTTTCTCCCATTCTGTATAGGTTCTCTCTTGACACTCTTGACTAATACTTTAGCTGTGCAGAAGATTTTTAGTTTAATGGCATCCCATTTATTTATTCTTGGCTTTAATGCTTGCACTATGGGAATCTTGTTAAGGAAGGTGGTGCCAACACCTATGTCGTGTGAGTGTTGATCCTAGTTTTTCTTCAAGCAGTTGTATAGTTGCTGGCTTAATTTCCAGATCCTTGAACCATTTCAATTTGATTCTTGTGCAGGGTGAGAGGTAAGGATCCAATTTCAGGTGTCTGCATATGGCTGTCCAGTTTGTCCAGCAGCATTTGTTGAACAGGCTGTCCTTCCACACTATGCTTTTGTCCCCTTTATCAATATGAGATGGTTAAAGATTTGAGGGTTTGTCTTGGTATCTTCTATTCTGTACCATTGGTCTTCATTTTTGTTTTGATGCCAGTACCATGCTGTTTTTGTTACTATAGCCCTATAGTATAATTTCAGGTCAGGAATTATGACACTTCCTGCTTACTCTTTCTTGCATAGTAATATATTGGCTGTTCTGGGCCTTCTGTTATTCCATATGAATTTGAAAATTGCTTTTTCTATACCTGTGAAGAATGTTATTGGTATCTTGATGGGGATTGCATTGGATTTGTATAGAACTTTCAGTAGAATGGCCATTTTCATTATATTGATTCTGCCTAACCAAGAACATGGAATGTTTTTCCATCTACTCTCAGGCTTCTGCATTTTCTTTTTTTTAATGTTTGATTATCTTCATTGTAGAAGTGCTTTATAGTTTTTGTTAGATTGATGCCCAAGTATTTTATTCTTTTTGAGGAAATTGTGAATGGGACAGAATTACTAATTTCTTCTTCAGAGGACTTGTTGCTGGAGTATAGAAAAGGTAATGATTTATGAGTGTTGATCTTATAACCAGCCACTTTGCTGAAATCATCTATAAGCTCTAGGAGTCTCCTGGTCAAGTTTATTGGGTCTTCTAGGTATAGGATCAAGTCATCAGCAAACAGAAACATCTTGATGTCCTCTCTTCCTATTCGAATTCCTTTGATTTCCTTCTCTTGTCTAATAGCTCTGGATAGAGTTTCAAGGACTATATTGAATAAGAGTGGTGAAAGTGGACATCCTTGTCTTCTTCCTGAATTCAGTGGAAATGCTTTCAGTCTTTTTCCATTAAGTATAATGTTGGCTATGGTTCTGTCATAAATGACTTTTACAAAATTAAAGCATCTTCCTTTGATCCCTATCTTCTCCAGAGTTTTGAGCATAAATGGGTGATGAATTTTATCAAAGGTCTTTTCTGCATCAGTTGAGATGATTATATGATTTTTTATTTTTAATTCTGTTTAAGTGGTGAATTACATTTATTGGTTCATGTATGTTGAGCCAGCCCTGCTTTCCTGGAACGAAGCCCACTGGATCATGATGTATTATCTTTTTGATGTATTTTTGGATCCAGAATTTTATTAAGGATTTTTGTATCTCTGTTCATCAGGGAAATTGGTCTGTAGTTTTCTTTTCTTCATGTGTCTTTATTGGGTTTTGGTATCAGGGTTATACGTGCTTCATAAAAAGTGTTTGGGAGGGTTCCCACTCTTTCAATTTCATGGAAAAACTTGTAGAGGATCAGTGTTAATTCTTCTGTAAAGGTCTGGTAGAATTCTGCTGTGAATTCATCAGGTCTTGGGCTGTTTTTTTTGGAAGGCTTTAGATTGCTGTTTTGATTTCGCTACCTGTGATTGGTTGTTTTAGAATTTCAATGTTCTCTCCTCTTAATTTGGGGATGTTGTATGTGGCAAGATATTTGTTCATTTCTTCCAGATTATCAATCTTGGTAAAGTATAATTTTTCAAAATAAGTTCTGATAATTTTCTGGATTTTGTTTTGAGTCAGTGGTGATATCTCTATTTTTGGCTTTGATTTTGTTGCTTCACTTGATTCTTCATTTTGGTGATATTGGCAAGAGGTCTGTTGATTTTATTTATTTGTTCAAAGAACCAACTCTTTGTTTTGTTGATAATTTGTATTTTTTTTCAATTTCATTGATTTCAGCTCTGATCTTAGTTATTTCCTGTCTTCTGTTAGGTTTGGCATTGAATTGTTGTCTTTTTGTAGGGAATTGATTTGGAGCATAAGTCTATTTGTGTGGGCTCTTTCCTGATTTATGTTGAAGGCACTCATTGCTATAAATTTACCTCTTAAAAATGCTTTCATACTATTCCAGAGACTTCAGTACATTGTTTCATCATTCTCATTTATTTCTAAGAATTTCTTGGTTTCTGTTCTCATTACCATTTTTATCCATTCTTTGTTTTAGAGAGTATTATTCAATTTCCAAGTATTTGAGTACTTTCTTCTTGCTGTTAATTGCTAAGATCATACCATTGTGATCTAACTGGATACATGGGAGTATATCAACTTTTTGATATTTGTTAAGGTTAGCTTTGTGTGGACTAGGATATGGTCTATTTTGGAGAAGAATGTGTGAGCCGCTGAGAAGAAGGTAAATTCAGGTGATTTGGGATGGAATATTCTGTAAATGTCTGTTAAGTCCAGTTGATGTATAGAGTTGTTTAGGTTAGAGATATCTTTGTTGATTTTTTTGCTTTGATGATCTGTCTTTTGTTGATAATGGTGTATTAAAGTCCCCAGTTTAGATTGATGAGGGGTTTATTGTCCTTGAATATACATTTTCCATATATTTGGCAGGGTTGTAATTGGGGGCAGAAATGTTAACTATTGTTATATCTTCTTGATGAATTGTTCCTTTTATTATGATATAATAACCTTTTTTGTCCTTTCTGACTAGTTTTTGGTGAAAAATAACTTTATGAGACATAAGGATTGCAATGCCGGCCTGATTTTTTGGGCCACAAGCCTGTAGACCTTTTGCCAAGCGTTCACCTTCAGTTTGTGTCTATTTTTGATTTTGCGGTATGTCTTCTGTAGGAAGCATATTGTTGGATTTCGTTTTTTGAATCCTTTAGGCCAATCTCTGTCTTTTGATTGGGGCATTGAGTCCATTCACTTTCAGAGTTAGAATAGATACAGGAATCTGGGTTGCTGATGTTGTGACTATTGCTGTGTTTTGCCCCATCCTGTCTATCCTTTAGTGTATTTTGTGATTATTGACTTTTTCTGTTTAAGGGTTTTGGATGTTGTTTGTGTGTTCCTCTGAATGAAATATGTCCTTGAGAATTTTCTGTAGCTCAGGCTTTGTGTTCACGTATTTTGCTAGCTTGAATTTATAATTGAAGTATTTAATTTCCCCGTCACATTTAAAGCTGAGTTTTGCAGGGTATATTATCTTTGCCTGAAAATTGTTTTCTTTCAAAATTTGAAAAATATCGTTCCATGTTCTCCTGGACTTTATTGTCTGATCTTTGAATTCCATAGTGACCCCATTTGGTCTGTCTCTGAATGTGATTTGGTGTTTTTCCCTTGCTGATTTGAGGATCTTTTCCTTGATTTCTGTTATTCATTTTATAGATGATATGTCTCAGTGAATTTCTCATTTGGTTAGGTTTGTTTGCTGTCCTATAGGTGTCTTTCATTTGATTTTCTGGATCAATTCTGATATGGGGACAATTCTCCTTGGCAATTTCAATTAGAAAGTTCCTAATGCCCCTTGTTTGTTATTCAATGTTTTCTTCAATCTCAATTACTCTCAAGTTATTTTTTCTCATCTTGTCAAAACTACTTGGAAGTTCTGATCATGCTCAATGAGCTTCTTTTCTTGTCTGTCCTCCTTGAACTCAACATTTCTCATCCTGTCTTTGTTATCTGATGTTCGTTCTTCAAGAGCTGAGGTTCTATTTTCTACTGAGTTTACTCTGGTATTAGTATCTTCCAATGAGCTTTTGATTTGGTTGACACTATTCTTCAATTCTAAAAGCTCTGCTATCTCTCTTAACAGACTGTCTAGTTCTTTATATATGTGGTCTTTCATCTCCTGAAATTGCTCTTATCTCTTTCCTTAAATCTTCTTTTAATTCTTTGATTGAATTACTAATCATATTGTTGATACATTTTTGTAGGTTTTCATCTAAGACCCTGAACATGGACACCCTGGATGGAGAGTTGTGGGTTTGAGGTGAAGGATTGTTTCCCATTTTCCTCATTTTCAGTTACAGGGAGTGTGGCCTGAGGTCCATCACTGAATAATTCTCTTGGGTGCTTTGTGATGGTATCAGAGCTTTTTATCTCTTTGCTTAGTTGGGCTGGAGTACAATTTGGGTAGCACAGTTCAATGGCTGGTACCCTGGTCTGTGAGGTATTGTGAACCTTTAGGTTTTCCATTATCTCATGGGATAGGGAATAGAAGTCAGTAAGTACAGCCAGTGCATACACCAGACAATGTCAACTGTAGCTGTTACAGTGTTGATTAACATCTAGAAAAGCAATTGGATTAGCAATTTGATTTAGCTTTCACACTAAGCTTTGCTAGCAAGCAAACACCCATTTTCAAGTATGGCATTCACTTCAGTTTACAGGAACCTCTGTAGGTGAGGAAGAGAAAACGTCTAAATAGCAAAGGGAATGAGGTAGGCAGGTAGTGTGGAAGTCATGAATTAGGATATAGCTCTAAAAGGTAGTAGAGATGATATAGGCTCTTCTGCTAGAAATAAGGAAAAGATAGAAATGGGATGAGAGTGGGGTAATGACTTTGAGGAAGAATGAGAGAGATCAGAATACAGTTTAGGAATTGACAGAGTAAAGGGAGGAAGGGAGTAGGAAAGACTGGGCATCTTTTCAGCCCAAAGAAACTGAGGACTGGTTTGCAATATTACAGACTGCCACAGATCGAACCCCAGCAATATGGAAATAACAGACAAATACAACAAATCACAGTGACATTAGAAATCAATCAACACCCCCCCCCCACACACACACACTAAATACACTAAGGAGCTCCAGTTCCAAGAACAGGAACAGAGAGAGAGAGAGAAAAAAAAAAAAAAGGAGTTGGGAAGGTTCTGAATTATTACCACCAAGGTAAAAATGTACCATGTGGGTATGTGTTCATAGCTGACTTCTGGGTGGAGTCACTTCCCAGTTGAATTTGTTGGAGGGAATGAATTTTGGTGATCTCAGCTGGCAGATTCCCACGAGGCCTCCCAGTAATTTTCTCCTGTAGAGGGGTTGCAAGCATTCACTTTTCCTGGTTCTTGTGAGAGCAGATTTCAGGGCCACCTAAGTTACATTCCTGGGCAGTTTAGTGTCTGCCTGCCCAAACTTTTATCCCACTTCAGCCAGGGATCCAGGAGCTGCTGGGAGTCTTGTGGATCCTGGCACAGCTCTCAGGGACTCTTGCTGTTCTAAGGAGTGTGGCTGGCTTGACCTGTGCACTCCTGGGACTGTTAACACCTCACTCTTGGGTATCTTGAGGTCCCCAAGATGATGTGTTGGGGAGTCACAGCCCCAGCAAGGGGAGGCAGGAGTGAAGGAGACACCAGTCCAGCTAGACCAGTGTATGTGGAGGTATCAAATGCAACCACCAGGGGTCATGGAAGCCCAGTCCCACTTGGAGCGCCCAGGACCTATGGGTCTACTTTGTTTACAGAATACAGGGTCTGGAAGTAGAGGAAAGCACTGAATCCAGTCTGCCCCTTCTGTTGATAGGTCCCTAAGGCTGATGCTAGCCTCTGTCCCACCTGAGAGTTTCAGGCAGTATCTGTTGGTCCTGAAGACCTTACCCTCAGGGTGTTAGGTCCTATTGAGCAGAATCCTGGACACTGACTCCACCTGCAGCTCAGGTTGTAATGGAGTGGACAGGAAGCCTCTAAATGCTAGTCACTGGGCCAGTAGGGAGTGTCTGCCAAGCCCACACAGCCCTCAGGGCAGACAGTCAAAACACTGGGGGGCTTGGAGCCCCTCTTCTGGACTGTGCTCCCTAATCCAGCCTGTATCTGGTGGTTTTGGATTCACAGTTTCCAAAGCGGTTTCCTGTACCTCCCTCTGGGAGTTTTCAAAATGATGGTTTCACCCCACTTCTTCATGTGATTAGATTCAGGGGACTCCAACCTGTGTGTATTAAAGCTGTCCTGTGGTTCCAGCTTCCGCAGCCCTGGGGCATCAGAGTCCCGCACCCAGGCTCCGCTGAGCACTCACTACTGTGTCTGAGATTATTTAAGTGTGCGTAGCTTCTTCCTCTCTGGGGCAGATTCCCAGTCTGCCACCGCCTAGGTAGCAGGCGTTGGAAAATTATCAGCTGGTACTTCCTGCACTTTCGGCTTATTCACAGCTTCACGTCACTAAACTTCCATCCTGGATAGTAATGAATTTGAGGAGAAATCTTGCAGTTCACCCACCTCACAGTAAGGCACTGTTGTCTTCTCACATTCACAGGGAGACTCTTCACTCAGCTGTGACACGGGTCGCCATGATGATGGGGATATATGATTCTGATAAATGACTTAAAAATGTCATCTCATTGCCTTCTCGCTTTCATGGCTTTTGATGAAAAATCGCCTGTTGATTTTATTGTGTGTCTCTAGTACGTGATGGATGCTTTTCTTGCTGCTTCCAGGATCCTCTTTGTCTTTAGTGCTTGACAGTTTGATTATGTGTCTTCATTTGCGTCTCTCTGCTTTCATCTTTCTTGGAGTAGACTCAGTTTATGTGTATAGATTTGTATCCTTTATCAAATTTGGGAAGTTTGGGCCATTATTTCTTCAAATATTCTTTGTGTCCCTTTCTCACCTCTTCTGAGATTCCCGTTATCAGCTGGGTGCTGGTGTACTTGATGATGTCTCACAGGTCTTTTAGGCTGTTTTTCTTTTTCTTCATTATTGTTCTTCCTTCTTCAAAAGCTGAATCATTTCTTTCTTTTTTTTTTTT
>PVKS010013152.1:6278-51743 GCA_004027875.1 Aplodontia rufa | reverse complement strand
AAACAACTCTAAGGGGTTCAGCTGGCTTGTAATTAGCAAATTGCCTGACCGCATGACTAAGCTGTTCGGCCACTCATTTGTTACAATTGGAGAAAGGTGTTTGTATTGTATCCTATTGGCTATTGTAATGGATAAATAGAGTAGCAGCTAGTCAGATAAAGAAAGCAGCCAAAAGAAGCAAGCGGCCCAGAAAGGAAGCAGCCAAAGAGAAAGCATAGAACCAGAGGAGAAGAAGCAGGAAGCAGAAGCAGTCAGAAGCAGCAGCAGCAGAGACGTCAGAGAGATCAGCAGCTTAGAAGATTCAGGTCCCGTGTTCCAGCTGCCGGCGTTTGCCCCCTTGTTCCCGGCTCCCCAACCCTTCCTAACAGCCCCTCGGAGGACGGTCCAGCGTTAAGCCGTTCTACCCGCTTCTCGCACAGGAACGCTGTGAGGAGCGACTCCTTGCCCCGTCCCCGCCCTAACTCGGCCCCTCGGAGGACGGCTAGCAAGGTCGTTCTGCCCGCTTCTCGCACAGGAACGCTGCGAGGAGCGACTCCTCTCTTCCCCGCCCCCACCCCATCCTGCCGGTGCCAGCGGCCGGTTCCCAATGTCCTGCTGGCCCCCCGAGGAACGGCTAAGGTCCCCGAGGCCGTTCCAGCCGCTCCCCGCTCCAGAACCCAGGGCGGGGAGCTACATGTATGTACATATATATATGGTTGTAATATGATCATATGTTGAGTTTAACAACAAATATGACTTGGTTTCTGAATTTATATCTGTGAAAAAAGATTTGAGAAATTCCTAACTTTCACTGTCATGGTGAATTTATTACAAAACAATAAATTTAGGGATGTTTGAAGGACAACAAAGGATAGCTATATTGTCTTAAGGCTAATATTTATGCATTCTCCAAATCTGGGTGTTTCTCTCTTCTCATGCCTACAGTCTCTGTTTCACATTTTATCATTCCATGTTCCAATGTCTCTCAGTATCCTACTGCCATGGGCCTCAAATGAGCTGGAGTTATCACTGTGCCTTAACATTATCCACAGAGGCAGATCAGGTGAATGTCAACTGAACACTCATCTAAAAATAAAATAAAAATACATAAACATGTATTGAGCACTTTAAACACTGAACTGTAAACACTGAATGGTAAAACAGAACATAAATATGAAAATACAGTCTGTAAGTGCTTTTCAAGGTCTAAGAGAAGTCATTATCATAGCATACTAATTGATGAAAATATTGACTCCCAATCAGACCCTTCCAGGCCTAAAGTTTGGTCCTTTCCATGGACTAGTTACATATTTAAATCCCTCCCCTACCTTACTGCCCATTACACACACACACACACACAGAGTTAAGAGGAAATTACCAAGGCTCATCAACATTGTAATATAAGTGAAGTTTATGTATTCTTTCCTAACTCCATTGACTCTTCAACATTTTTTTACTGATAATTTCTTAGTTTTTTCTCTAATATCCCTAGTTGTATTTACTAGCATATTCTATTGGCTCTATCTGTAAAATCTATCTTAAGAATCTGAGTTATCACCATCTCCACTTCTATCTCCCTTTTTAGATAATTTTGTTATAAAAAAAGGGCACTGATGGATGAAAGGATATCCTTAAAGTTATATTTGTCAATATTTCTTCTAAGCCTTTTCCTGATGCTGTGTCTTTGTGAACACCCTCTATTCACTGAGTTTTACAGCAGAAATTTTGTCTCCTCTGCCCTTGAAACTCAGTTGCCGAGTCCTAACATTTCTAACTTCGTGTCATCACATCAATAGTACATTAATTGGTTCCTGACAAGAAGCAGAAGATACACTCAGATTGGACAACTGGTAGATATACCAATACATTAATATGGGAATAGGAGAGAACCCATTACTGCCCCTAAATCTGATGGGTCAATAAGATGAGTTAGTGAGGGAGGAAGATATTTAGAGATGGCCACCTAACAGGAGCTATGGCCTTGAGTCACAGCAAGATCATGACAATTTCTACAAAAAAGCCCTGGAGTTGGAGATAGGGATTATAAATGTCCTCACCTAATTCTCTTTCATCCTTCCAATAACCATCTAAGACACCTCATTGCCAATGTCTGATATGATTCTACTTCTTCCCTGATGCATACCTGATCAGGTGATGAGTTAAATCCAAATGAAAGAAATAGCTCTAAATGTAACCAAAACTATAACAGAGATATCAAAGCATCCACTTGTGCTTGGTACAAATTGAGCACACATACCAGAAAATATACCCATTTATGGCATCTCTTGGTCCCCAACATCAGTATACCACATCTGCTACTGTTCTATCACGTCAACCACTGCCCAATTTTTAGATAGCAAATTCTCTGACAAGAAAATACATGGAATGTTTCAGCACATGTAGAAGAGACTCAGTACCATAGTGAATAGATCTTCCAAAAGGATGAAGGCCATAAATTAGAAAGTAACTCTAGATTGAGGTGCATCTCAGAACATCTGATTTCTATAGCTCTGATGGAGTACAAATGTTTGACTGCACTGGAGAACCTCTTGTGCTCTTTCTCAGGTTTCCTTCACTGCTACCTCCTTGTATATCCATCCTCTAAGTTAGGATCTATTGGCAATCTCCATAATAGTTTCAACTTCTTTATGGAAATTTCATTGTTAAATTATGAGAATGTTAAGAAGGCTGAAGGTTTTAAAATAGGCTTTAGAGAATTACAGAATTTTTTCCATTTTTTCCATTCTTACCTTATTAGTAAAAATAAATAAATAAATAATTCAGTTCTGCAAATTGAATCCTCCACTGCAGATCAGCTCCAAAACCAATAGCATTGCACTCAACTGAATAGCTTTGTGCAAGTGACACAGAGCCTTCACCTAAACCCTGGAGGTGACTGACAAAGGCAGCATTGGAAAAGAATTACAGATGTGGAAACCTAAACTAAATTATTCTTAAATTCATTACATTCTGACAGGTCATTTGTAGAAGGCTAAGCAATGCTATAAGCATAAGTATGCCATATGGAATTAAGGGAAGTAGAAAACACATTTTCTGGCCTAAAGCAATATACTATTTAATGGAAGAAAGTGAATGAATGAATAAATAAACTAAACATTGTGTAAAACAAAATCTTAAGTACAGCTCAATGCAGTTAACCATCCTTCAGTTTTCATCTCAAATGCCAGTTCTTCAGACAACTTTTCCTGACCACAATCAATGTGCTCCTCCCTTGGAGCTATGTAATAGTTTCCTTCATTTGATATACCCAGTTGCTAATTTTTTTGTATGTGATTATTTAACTAATATCCATATTACACACTGGCCTGTATTATGAAGGTAGGTGGAACATATATGCCCACTTATTGCTTACCACTGAACCCTCAATCTCTAGTCTAGTGCCTGGCATCTCAAAGCACTTCTCAATAAATACTTAAGGATAATTTTTTTTTAAGAGAGAGGGACAGTGAGAGAGAGAGAGACAGAATTAATTTTTTATTTAGTTTTTCATGGACTTTTGTTGCTCTGACACTTCATTGTGTACATGGTACTGGGGTTTGAACCCGCATACTTGCACATGCAAGGCAAGCACCGTAACCACTGAGCCACCGCTCCAGCCCCATGGATAAATTATTAACTGTAAAATACCTTCATATTTTATCATATAAAAATTATAATGTTGAAAGGCTGGAGAGGTGTCTTAATAGTAGAGCACTTGCCTGGTATGTACAAGGACCCAGGTTCAATACCCAGTGCCGTATAAGTGCAGGAAACAAAACTAGATTAAAAAATGAAAAATTAATGCTCTCTTTCTCACTCTCTTTAAAAAGAAATATGTTGAAATAGTATGGAATATGGAAATAATCTACTATTATATGGACATTAACTAATTAGGAAACCTTGTTTGAGGCTTAATTTTAAGTGTCAAGCTGACTGGGCTAAGGGGTGCCCAGATGACTGATAAGAACATTATTTTTGAGTGTGTCTGAAAGGATGTTTCCAGAAGAGACTATTATATGAATCAGGAAACTGTATAACAAAAGATCTTCTCTCACTTATGTGTAGGCATCCAATCCACACAGGCCTAAAAAGAAGAAAACAAAGACAGGGTAATGTGAATTCTCTCCCTTCTTGGGAGGGGGTGACCATCTGCTCTTGGATATCTCAGGCCTTCTGAGTCCAAGAGTTATACCAGCACTCCAACCCCATCCCTCCCACCCACCTTCTGATAAACACAACCTTGCGGAGGCAGATTGACCTTCACCACACCACTCACTGTCCTTTTCCTCCAGCTTGCAGATAGCAGATAGTGGAACTTCTCAGCATCCTCAGTCACAGGAGCCAATTTTAATTGGTGTGTGTGTGTGTGTGTGTGTGTGTGTGTGTGTATGTGTTTTCAGATTATATGGATCAGGGTTTCTCTGGAGAGCTCTAATACATGAAAATGTTACTCCCTTCTCTATGTGCCTATTTTTCCTGAGCACTAAAATGAAGATTAAAAGTATCTGACCAATCTACTTTTCCTTATATGGTTGTTGTTTCAGTTACTCCTACTAACTCACCTCTCAAAAGTCAGAGGCATAAAGCCACAATATTATTACACCCACAAATTTTTCAGGTCAGAAATTCAAACAGAGCAGATTGCATGTGATGATTTATGCTCCATTCTCTTTATAAATAGCTTCAGATGGAAAACCTGAAAGTTGGAGATACCTCAGTTCCTGCAAGCTGGAACCACTCCGAGGTATCTTCACTCATATTTGGCAATTGGTGCTGGTTGTTAACTAGGACCTCAGCTGGGATGTTGGTTGGAAAACTCTCCAGTATCCTCTACAGTGAGTTAGCCTGAACCTCCTTGCATCATAGTAGCCGAGTTTTAAGAGTTAGTATCAAAAGAAATCCTGGTTGGACCCGTACCACCTTTTACAATCCAACTTTAAAAGTCACATTGCCTTACTTGTACTTACACAGTCTCAAGTCAACCCAGGTTCAAGGTAATGGAGTTATAGACCCATTCAATGTCAAATTCACATTGTGGGGACATATTTTAGCATGGAAAATATTGTTGTGGCATTGTCAGAGTACAAAGATCTTCCAAAGTTCCTTTGAGGGTCAGAGAGGATAACCAGAGAAATGCTAAAATTCATTCTTAAGAATTACTTCTTGGGGGGCTGGAGTGGTGGTTCAGCAGTTACAGCACTTGTCTGGCATGTACGAGTATGCAGGTTCAAACCCCAGCACCACATACGCAAAATTTTTGAGCAACAAAAGCCACATGAAAAACTAAGTAAAAATTGATTCTGTCTTTTCTCACACTGTCCCTCTCTTTTTCATAAAAAATAAATAAATAAATAACTTCTTGGGGCCAGCATGGTGGTTTAGTGGTTATGATGCTTGCCTGGCATGCCCGAGGATGCGAGTTCAAACCCCAACACCATGTACGAAATGGAGTGGTGGAGCAATGAAAGCCACATGAGAAACTAAATAAAATTGATTTTCTCTTTCTCTCTCTTTCTCTCACTGTCCTTCTGTTATAAATGAAATCAAATATGTGGTCAGGTGTGGGTGAGCAAGGCAGAAATTTTACTTCGGCCGAAGGGTGAAAGAGAAATGCGTGCCTCACAAGGGAGTGAGGGGTCTTTAATGCCAACCTGACTCAATACTGCCCTTCACCCTAATTGGAGGTGCTCAGGTGCACAGTCTTCGAGATTGGCTATGATTAGGTAGAGGAAGGTGCAAGAGGAAGTAGGCAGCTACTGGGAGAGAATAGGGGTGGGGGGTCGCCGCACACGTGGGGGGTCGCCGCACACATGGCGAGGGTCATAGTGATTCCAAGTTCACCGGAAGAAGATGGCTGGGTACTTGAAGGGGTCCTTGGAAAGAGATGGGCGGACACAAGTGGACGTACACAGGTGGGCGCACACAGGTGGGGGAGTTTATATCTTCAAAAGAGGAGGGAGATAAAATGGAGGTAGTAGATTATACATCACAATCTTTCAAGTTTGACAGAAAAGGGGGCTGGAGTGGTGGCTCAGCGGTTATGGCACTTGCCTGGCATGCACAAGTACACGGGTTCCAACCCCAGCACCCATGTACACAACTAAGTGTCAGAGCAATGAAAGCCATGTGAAAAACTCAATAAAGATTGATTCTCTCTGTCTCTCACTCTCTCACTGTCCTTCTCTTTAAAAAAAAAAAAGTTTGACAGAAAAGACATACATCTTACACCTCTCTCTTAAAAAAAAAAGAATTACTTCTTGTTTGAATCCTGATAATATTAATCTAACAAAATCCACAAATTATACATTTCTGAGTCTTCCTTATGGCCCTTATTGGCAATTTTATGCTGATGTTTTAACTGTTATCTGGAATTTCAGATTCCAGGAAAAAAAACTGATACCCTGAAAGAAGAATGGATGAATGTAAGTCACCAAATAGAAGAACAATAAAATAGTATACAGGTAAAGCTGTCAAATAAAATGTGAGCCAGATGCCATGTCACATGCCTATAATCCCAGTGACTCCGAGAACGAGGCAGGAGGATTGCAACCTTAGCAGTTTAGTAAGGCCCTAAGCAACTAAGTGAGACCTCATCTCAAAATTCAAACTTTTTTAAAAAAGGGCTGGGGTATGCAGCTTGAATGTTTCTGGGTCCAATCCCCAATACCAAAATAAAAAGTGAAATGTTCTAATGATTTTTACCAGCCAAAATAACTTAAAAGTGACAGTGTGAGCTAATATTATAAGTGCTAGAAAGATTGAGTATTATTTATTTATTGATGTGTAATAAATTATCACCAAAAGGTAGCAAATACAAAAAATATTTTATTACCAATTTCTGAGGGTCAGGAATGGCTGGGCGATTCTGGCTCAGGAACTCTCCTTTGGTGGCCATCAAGATGCACCCATGGGGGCTGGAGTGGTGGCTCAGCATTTGGAGTACTTGCCTGACATGTGCAGGGACCCAGGACCCTGGTTTGAACCCCAGGTTTGAACCCCAGCATCACATAAACAACTAAATGTTGGATAAACAAAAACCAGATGAAGAAATAAATAAAATTAATATTTTCTCTCTCTCTCTCTCTCTCTCTCTCTCTCTTCTATTTAAAAAAAGAAAAAATAAATAAAAGATTTGGCCAGGGTGTAAAAAACAGGAAACAAAGGTGTTTGGCACCAAATGTAAAAATCAGGAGCCAAGTGTTCAGCACCAAAAGTTCAGGCCCAGATATTCCAAAAGCGATCAGGCCTAAAAGCAGCTGAGCAAAACCTTTTTATTGTGATCTGGGGGCCCTCAAGCCAGACTCACTGGTCAGCCAGAGTGAGGGCGGGCACCGGAAGTGGCACGCAGCCCTGGTGGGCAGCAACTTTATAGTACTGGGTGGGCAGGGGAAGTTTGGGGGCCTTATCCTTCGGGGATTGGCTGATGACTCCATCAGTCTTCAGGCGATTGCGAGAGGCCATTGGGACTTGTCTGCCAGTGTCTGATTGGTTGTTCTTTGCACCTGCTGCCTGATGCCCTGCCCCCAGCCGCCTGGAATCCACTTTACACAGGGCAGCTTACAGGATAGTTCACTAGTATGGTTGTTGAGGGGAGGACATAGGTTCTTGTTGGCTCCTGCAAGGAGGGTTTAGTTCCCTGCCACATGGACCTCCGTTCAGGGCTGCTTAAGTGTTCTTTTGACATAGCAGATACTGTCTTCCAGAACAGGACATCCAAACAGGATCAAAATGAATGCCACAATGTCCTATATGACAAGCCTTCATTTCTTTAATAGCAAATTGATTTACACAGTTGTCCCTGATGGATCTGGAAAAGTACCAGAAGCCACTCAGCCAGGCAGCAAACCCCCTACTCCCTGTTTCCAAATCTACACACTCAGGCCCTTAGCTGAACCTATTGCCATGGGCCCTTATCAGAGGATCCCCACCCTACTGAAAAACTCAGTTTAATCCCCACCTACTGAAAAACCCAGTTTGACCCGAAAATTCACACCTGGGCCCCTCCCCCTTCAACCCTTTATATGTACCCCAGGCTATAAGCGGCAGGTGGGTCCCAGACTCCACTGCCCCCCCCAGAGGTTTCTCCTAAATAAACCTGTGCTACTGTTGAGCCACAGCTCTCCTCTCTCTCTATCTCCTTTATTTCATCTCTTTCCTTACAATCCCTATGTACGATTAAAAAAAAAAAAAAAGGACTGTACCAAGGCATAAATACAAGAGGAAGGTATGTTTGGCAGGACCACCAATAACTTGGTACAACCACTCTTGATAGCAATGCTACAATATGTATCAAAATCTTAAAAATGTTTCATAGCACAAAGTCAGCATTCAAAAATATATTTTGGGGGGCTGTGTGTTTGCCTGGCACACGTGAAGAACAAGTTTGAACCCTAGCACCACAAACCCAACGAAGTGTCGGAGCAACGAAAGCCACATGAAAAACTAAACAAAATTGATTTTCTCTTTCTCTCTCTTCCTCACTGTCCCTCTCTCTCTTTAAAAAGAATATATATATATATACACACACACATATATGTATATGTATTTGTATATGCATATGTATATGTATTTGTTGCAGGAATGATTACATGAATTAAAAAAAAAAAAACCAATAGTTCCAATTCTAAGCATCAACCCAAAGCAAATAATGAGATGGAAATAATAAGTATTTATATGTCAAGGTGATCATTATAAATTTTTATAATAGGTATGAAGTGAAAATAAATAGTGTCCAAATAATGAAAAGCAAAACATTGTACACATCATGTCTTGATTACTTTTCAGCTGTTAGAAATTAAATTTTCAAAAAAAATTTAATATGTTCCAAGTATGATGTTAAGTGAAAAGTGAATGTAGAAAAATAAAAATAAAATATGATCCCAATCAATTGCCTTCATATATGAAAATAACACTAGATATACAACAAAGAGTTAATTACAGTCATTTCCAGATTGTATTATAGTTTTGCTTTCTTCTTTGTGATTTTCTGTACTTTCATGTTATAAATGTATTGTTTTTATAACCAGAAATACTTAAATATTCATTTATTGCTCTTCCTCCCTATGTACTTTCTTCTTACCACCCCTTTTAGCTTTATGTAACTTTGGCAATTAGGTCATAATCAAACTTTTGCATAGGAAAGTCAGCAATATACACAACTTATCAGACTATTTTTGCCTTCATAAATCTGACTTGTTTTATTTGAATGGCCCAAAATTATTGTCAATTCAGGAAAATTAAATTACCTAAATCATAGTAATCACTACTTGACTAAATAAACAATGAATTTGGGGACAAACAGATCTTTTGTTCTGCTTTGGTTATCTCTCCTTTGCTTCTTGCTTCCTCTGGATAAGTCTAGTGTGACTAAACTCTACAAAAATCAGTCTTCCAGCAATTTTATCTTCTAGCAATTTTCAAGTTTACTTTGCCCATTCTGTCTTCACGGGCAGACCCTAACTAAAATCTTTTAGCCAGAAACTCCAAGTCTTTGAACAAATGGTTTGAGCAAGCCATAGTCTCCTGCCTAGAAATAAAATATTTACATAAGTAATATAATGTCAACAAGAGTTAAATGCCCAACAAAATCCCCAAAGCAAATTCTAAAAGCCTTGGAAAGAGGATGCTTTTTATCTGAAAGACAGACTTCTTTCATTAGGAGTCTTTAATATTCCTGTCCTCTTTTGCAAATAACTGCAAATGTAAGAAAAGACCTTGAACCTTTACACTAGAATAGCCAACATGTCCAAAATAGCTCGATATAACAAACGAAAAATTCAATCTTTTTAAAAATAAAAGCTATCATGCTCTGTTACACATTAATAAGAGCATTTTTTGGTTCTTTAAAATTATATCAACTGATATGTATCCCCCTTGCTTTAAGTAAAATAAGTTTTTAACTAAGAACAAAGTGAAACAAAATTATAATAGGGACAAGATAAATAAAATGTTTTCATCCATCAATTTTGAAATCCTTAATATTTTCCCTCTCCCATGACTAAGCTTGGAAGAGTGTGATTTCCCTCTTAAATTAAGGTTAAGAGCTGAACAAATGATTTAAAAAATACTTTTCTCTGAATGTCTTTTTCTGTTTTCAAAAATAAGGACAGAGTCTCTACTACAGTGAAGCTACAAACCTATTTATTGGCACTTTACTAAGTTACTCAAGGCTTCTTCGCAAATTTCCCACTTTAGAAAGGAAAATATTTGGGTTCTAATACTAAACCTCCAATCTGCTCATAGGATGTGTGTGTGTATATGTATATATATATATATAAAAGGTCTCATGTGGGTTTTGTGCATAGTAAGAATCAATCATTTTACACTTAAAATTCCAACTTGCATTATTGATAAACCAACAAATCAAAATGCAAAATTTATTTTACAGAATTTAAATGCCTTTTTTTAGAGGCCTTTAAATGGGTTTACTCTTTTAAAGAGTAGTTATCTCTACTCTTTTAAAAGCATATTAAAGAAATTGTAAAAATGATCTCCCAATAGTCCCTTTAAAAAAATCTAATATCCATCCTTAACTCAAAAGCGACACACTATGTTAAATAAACAATTAAAAGCTACTCAAACCATAGTGAAGCTGTTTGTTGCCTCTCCTCACAAGTAATATATTTTCAAGTACTATCTATATTTCTTCCTAAACACTCCTCTTCTCCATCTCGAAGGGAAGGGATTTGGCAGTTGGAAGCAGACTACAGTCAGGTTGTCTCCTTGGATCCAGTCTCTCCCACTTGAATGCTATGTGCCATGGAAATGTCACACAAACTCTTGTCCCTCAGTTTTCTCACCTACAAAATGGGGGTAACTATAATAGTACAAATCTAGCACAGAGTTTTTTTTTTCTTTTTTATTTATTATTTATTAGATGATATAGAGTTACAATTGAGGGGGAAACATTATCAAATATTCCAGAACAAAAGAATATATACTTAAGTTATCTAGGGCTAATGCCATGTCATAGATGCCCAGCTTGGGTTCCCCATGTTAGCACAAAGTTTTTACAGAGTAAATTAATAAAACTATTAGTCAAAGACATAAAAGTGCCCTATCATAAGTTCTGTATGTTAATTATTATTTTTCCTGATCATTCTTATTGCCACAGATTTAATCCAAGATTATTTCATTCTCCCAAGACTGCTAAATCAGATTTCCAAGGAGTCTTTCTATCTTCTCTTTTCTCAGCATCTAAAACCCTCCTCATGCTGGGCAGGGTGGTGCGTGCCTGTAATATCAGCTATTTAAGGTACTGAGGAAGGAGGCTCACAAGTTTGAGGTCAGCATGGACAATTTAGTGAGACCTTGTCTCAAAATAATTAATTAATTAAAGAGACAGATGTAGCTCAGTGATAGAGGACCCCTGGGTTGCATCTCCAATAGCACAAATAAATAAATAAGTATAACACTCCTTATTCCCAAGAAATTAATAAATAAATTCACCCATTCACAAGGTTCCTGGTCAAACAACAATTTTCCACTTTCCCCAGGACAAAAAAAAAAAAAGAAAGAGCAAAAATCTCATCTCTATAGCTTCTCACCATTTAGCTGTGTTATTTCTTAGTCCAATCTCTCTTGCTATAACAGATTATGTATTACCTATACTATCACAAACACACACAGATCTGACCTCCCTGTGCCAAACCATACACAGATAGATATAGATAGAGAGATGATAGATATAAATGATGTAGATAGATAGAGATGATATCTATAGATAGACAGAGGATAGATGATAGTAGATAGACTAAAATTCCACCTCTTGGATGTTTATTTCAGTTCTTTCTTAGATATTGCCCTGAATTTCAATGCTTAACTTTAGGTAAACATGAATTCTGTAACACCCAATTTTTAGTGTTCTCCCTAAACAATTAGCCTGCTTCTCTGAGGATCAGGACTGTTACTCATCTTTTATTAGAGCTACAGTGGGCACATAACAAGCACTACATGGAATTGATTTGAGTATTTATAATCCCTATCCAGGCAGACATCTTCACATTAGCATCTTTCAAAGAAGGCAATCTCTCATTGCCGAAAAGACATGAGTGATTTTCTGCTGGGAAAGATCATGAAAAAGTGCACAAAATTACCGAGTTGATTACCTCAGGTTTGTATTTGGGGCCAGAGGAGCGTATTAGAGTTTGCAGGAACTGAGCTCAGGCAGCCGTCATGTAAGTAGAGCAGCACTAGTTGATGCCAAGCCATTCCTAGTGGAATAGATTTTACCTTATCCTGTCAAACTCATCCTTGTCAACTGTGTGAGGCTGTGTCCCCAACAGCAGCACAGTGACAATTTTAATTTATTCCTATAAAGGTCTAGACTGTCTGTTTCTTCTTTCCATACCTGGGTTGTTCGATAGAAGGGTTGAGTTGGTTTGCTATTGTGAAGGTGGCCCTTCCAGTTCTGTCTCCAGGCCCAGAAGAACAGCAAGAAAAGTTCTACTCTAATCACTCTTTGCCCACAACCCAGAGGAGGGCAGGTGTTCTCTTGACTTTCAGCCTCAGGATGGAGATGCCTCTGCCTGCTCTTCCCAGCCCTCCCCACTGTCTTCCCACAGCGGTGCCCACCTCATCAGAACTTCCTAGCAAACACACACTGTGCCAATAGGTGAGTGGCAGGTATAGCCAAGTTTATTTTTTAAAATTAAATATATTATGAGAGAGGAATTCCAGAGAGGATTACTAATATAGTTTTTAAACACATTTTAAAATTTTTAACACAGAATTTTATATATTTACAGGCTATGATACCTGAATACATGTATATAAGTTGTCATTGTCAAATCAGTATAATTGCCATATCATCACCTAAAACATTATTTCTTTGTGATGGTAGCTTTCAAAATCCTCTCTACTAGCTATTTTGAATATGCAGTTAATTGCTCTCAGCCAGAGTTACCCTATATCAGAAGTTATTCTAGCTATCAAGCTGCACCCATGCACTTGCTAACCATCCTCTCTCCATCCACCAGCACCTACCCCCAGGCTTTGCTGACCATTACACTACTTCTAACTTCTATGAGACCAACTTTTTTTAAAAAATAAAGAGGGACAGTGTGAGGGGGGGGATCAATTTTATTTAGTTTTCCACGTGGTTTTTGCTCCAATACTTCAATGTGTACTTGGTGCTGGGGTTCGAACCCGCATCCTCATGCGTACCAGGCAAGCACTGTAACCTCCAAGGCACCACTCCAGCCCCAAGAGATCAACTTTTTTAGTATGGAGAATTTTAGAGAACGAATTTTAAAATCATTATTGTAAAGTAAATGTTGTTGAACCATATTTTCTATATTTCTAAACAGACAACCAACATACATGCAGCTCTTCCCAAAAGACTTAGGAACCAGTTTCAATAATATCTACTTAAATTTTATATAGCTAGCTACCTAGATAGATAGATTGATAGATAAAGATAAATATATATGTATATATAAAGATATGTATAAACATACATATGCAGTATTTTTTAATCAAGACCAGAGCTGGGGGTGTAGCTCAGCAGCACAGTATGCTTAGTATATATAAGACACTGAGTTTAAACACCAGCATTGCAAAAAAAAAAAAAAAACCCAGCTATACTGTTTTACTACTTTCACCATTCAATTTTTCCTTTATTTTCCTACTAGTCAACTATGTCCTTTATTAAAGTCCTGAACTATAACATTTCTGAAATAATCTCCTGGTATTCAGATGAGGACCTAAATACAAGCTGAAGGACTGGACCAAGTTCACCAGCTGGCTGTAGTGAGGGGAGGAGGAGGAATGGCATCCTAGCAGGAGGTAGGAGGAGGCCTGCAGGGAGATGCAGCAGAGCAGCGAGTCTTAGGGGAAGGACTGGCAGTCCATACCAAGTATGAAGATTGCATGTCAGTGAGATGTGAAACATCTAAGAGAAGACAGTCATCAGGTCAACAGAAAAATAATGCTACACCAGATCATGCCAGAAGAGTCATATAAATTGATTAAAGAAAAAAAGTAGGATAATAGTTACTTACTAGACATGGATTTGGCCAGGAACGAACCAATTCTGACACCTTGCCAAGATGTCCATTGGGCTCAGTTCCCAAATGGCTACTAGCCCATGAAGGTGGGGAAGAGGAAGCACTTGTTCCCTCTTAGATAGCAGCAGGCAGCAGCCCAGCCACTCACAGCAGAGACTCAGAATGAACTTCCTGAACAATGATCACTGTCAAGCTACAACACCAGATTACCTGTGCCTTGTCCTGCTCTCTTGCTAAAGCTGTTCCTCCAGGCCTGGAATTTCAAACTCCTCTTCTTTAATTAGGAACTGTATTTATCTTTTAATCTCAAATGTAAGCCATGCCCCCCACCTCATGGATAAGGCATCTTTCCTCTGTGCTCTGGTAAAATAGTGTAGTGAAGTTATATATTTATCACTATTCAATAGATGAGTGCCTTGAGGTAAGGAATGACTTTTTTTCCTTCTTTGTGTATCCTCAGAAATGCCTTTCACATTCTGCTCAATCTGTGTTATGAACAAATGAGAAAGTCAATAAATACAAGAAGGAAAGGATGAAGGAATGCATGCTTCAGCATTTGTCATCTTAGACAGCCTCTACATCTGAATGCTGCTGGGACTGAGGGCTTGAGAGTGGAGGACAAGACAACACTGGATGCTGCTGGTTTGGTGACCATGAGCAGAGCAGTCTAAGACTTTCAGAAAATAGGTACATGCACCGTGCTGACAGCCCCTCCACTAACTATAAGACTTCGCAAAGAACTGAAAGTCTCCAGCCAGTTAAGGAATAAGCAACCATGCACTACTGATATTTCTCATTTAGAGAATTTCACACTGTAGTGGACTTTCCTGCTCATGTGGTAAAAAGCCTTTGGAAAACGACTGTACCTATATTCTGTAGAGCAGAGAGCATGTTATCACTGCAGAGGTAACAGCAATGCCACCTCTAAGCCTAGCGATGAGAAGTTAGTTTAAACTTCTCCTGAAAGGACTAACATTAAAGAGAAGAATAATTACAATCTTTGGGGGTAAATCAGTTCCACAACCTTGAATAAGAGAAAGAGAAAAGATCGTAAGTCATCTCTCAACAGGTGACCAGCCTCTGCAGTCAATGATTTCAAATACAATAATGGTGTTTTTATCAATGAGTTAATTCTTCCACAATATCTATGAAGGAAAAATGATCATGTTTTATAATGAGAAGGGAAGATTGCTACTAAAAGTAAGGACCTGGTTCTTTTTGTGCCTACTAGTTTGCTCAGCGTTTTCTAGACTCCCCCGCTTCAGAAAGTACTTCTCACTCATGCTTCCAAATGACAATCATCAGACCATGTAAGAAAAATTCATATGTTTAGTGAAACTACCAATACCATGAATAGAAATATTCATGGTATTAGCAGATCTAACTATTTGCATGTATTTCTTCTACATGAATGAAGAAATCATTTTTAAAAGTTAAAGATTTTAACTTAAAATATAAAGAGCCAATAATGAAGTCCAAATACAATCCACTTTCTTCATCTGTAAAATGCCCTAAAATGAAATACATATATATATATGCTGATTATAACAAAAATAAGTCCAAGTGTTGTCACTACATCTTATATGTTAGAAAACTTACTTTTGGACTCTCTAAGCAGGATGTCCAAAGCCATATAGTCACATGCATAGAAATTGGATTAGGTCTTGGAATTAATGAAATGCAAGTAAATAGAAAGTTCTGGTAAATTAATAGATCAACTTTTATTTAACTATAACATTCTTCAAAATTTCTAGGGTCTTTCACCCTAGAAATTAGATCTACAAATAAATAAGAACATGATTCACCATAAATGTTAAAAATGACATAAGTAAAACTTATCCAAACAATGTGAAAAATCAAATAAGCTAAAAGAAAGATTCTATAATACTATGACTATAACCCTTTGGACAGTATTTTCCAAACTTTATTCTTCACAATACTAGTTTTACAGAATATAGAGATACTTTACAAGTTAAAAAAAACTCAACAAAAACCAGTTGCATATCCATATACTAACAATAAATAATTCAAGAAATAAAAAGTAAGGAAGTAATTCCATTTACAACAACATCCAAAAATTGGACAATAATAGACTTAACCAAGGGAAGCTAACACTTATACTTGAAAATTACAAAACATTAGGGAAAGAAATTAAAGAAGTCACTAAAATATAAAGACATATTGTATTCATGGATTAGAAGAATGAATATTTTTAAGTTGTCAGGACTGCTCACAGTGATTTACAGATTTAATACAATCCCTATTAAAATCCCAATAACACTTTTGGGAGCAATGGAAAACTTAATCCTAAAATTCATATGAAGTCCTAAGAGACCCTAACTATCAAAATAATATTACAAAAGAACAAAGTTGGAGGCCTTACATTTCCTGATTAAAAACTTAGTATAATGTTCAGTAATCAAAACAGTGTTGTACCAACATAAAAATAGATATGTAGACCAATAGAATAGAATAGATAGCCCAGAAATATGATTTTGACAAGGGTGAAAAACTATTCACTGGGAAAAGGACAGTCTTTTCAACAAATGGTGCTAAGAAAACTGGATATTCATATGCAAAAGAACAAAGTTCTAGCCTCATCTTATATCATAAACAAAAATTAGCAAGATGGATCAAACACCTAACCATGAAACCTAAAATTACAAAACTTTTAGAAATATGGAGCTTTGTGACATGAGTTTTGGCAATGCTTTCTTGGATATGACATGAGAATCTCAGGTCACAGAAAATCAGATAAATTAGATGACATCAAAATTTAAAACTACTGTGCATCCAAGTACAGAATCAATAGAGTGGAAAGGCAACTCAGGAGAGGGGAGAAAACATATACAAATCATGTACCTGGTAGGTGGTAACTATCCAGAATATATAAGGGACTCCTATAGCTCAATAAATATAATAACAAAGCAATTTAAAAGTGGGCAACAGACTTGAAAAAAAATTTCTCCAGAAAAGTTATAAAAATAGCCAGCAAACACATAAAAAGATATTCAATTGATTTAATAATGTTCAACATTCACTAATTACTAGGTAAATATAGGTCAAAACCACACAAGACTACCTTCTAACCCATTGACATGGCAACCACCAAGTAAATAAATATACAAAAAATAATAAAGGTAAAAGATTTGGATAAATCAGAACTCTTGTGCATTGTTAGAAGCAATATAAAGTGGTGCAGCTACTGTGGAACACAATATGCTATACAAAAAAAATATTAAAAACAGGATTACCATGTGACTCAGCAATTCTACTACTGGATATATACCCAAAGAATTGAAAGCACATCTCAAAGAGATTTTATATATTCATGTTCATAGGAGAATTTTTCATGACAACTGGAAGGTGTTCATTGATAAATGAGTGTATTAATAACATGTTGTTATACAAAGAATATTCAGACTTTAAAAGGAAGGTTTTGCTGACACATGTTGCAATGTGGATGAACCTTGAGGATATAATATGAAGAGGAATAAGGCCATCAAAAAAGACAAATATTGTATGATTTCACTTATACCAGGTGCCTAAAGTATTCAGATTCACAGACAGGGAATAAAATTGTGGTTGCCAGAGACAGAGACAAGTGAATAAGGAGTAACCCTTTAATGGGTAGAGAGTCTAAGTTTTGCAAATTGGAAAGAGACCTTGAAATGGATGGAGGTGATGACTGCCCTGCAATGTGGATCCACTTAATGTCCCAGAACTACACATTTAAGCATGGTTAAGATAGTAAACTTTATGTCACATCTATCTGACCACAATTAAAAATAATACACAAAGTAGTATTATTAAAAATATTCAATTACCAAGACTTTAAGAAGTACAAAGTCCCATATGTTCCATTGTTCTATTTATGTAATACCAGAACAATTTAAATTAACCAACAAATGTACCACTTATGATAACTTTGAAATAAATATTTATTTTTAGAGTTCTAGTCTTTTGAGCAAAGTGATCAATGAATGATTGGTGATGATATTTATTAATATTATTAGTAGTAATAAGTTATATAGCCAGCTCAAGATTGTGATTTCCAACTTATTTTAATGCACCTGTGTCAATTTCGTCAAAATATTCACAGAATCGAAAACTTGGGACTTAATGGGTTAAACAAAGTCAAATTGGTCTCTTTACTATAGATACCCGTTCCTTATTTTCTGTGACTCAGCAAAAGACAAAATTGAGCTTCATGACTCAGTAAAAGAGAGAAAACATATATAGCATTATTTAACCTTTATATGACCACACATTAATTGGCAGAGTTTTCATCTTTGTTATTGTTTCATGGAGCACTTTGGAAAACATTGCCTTTGGGGATGCTGAGGGAACTGTACACAATCAGAAAGAGAATTTTAATATCTAAAATGAAATTTTTTAATGATTACATTTGTTCAATATGGACAAGTAGAAATAGTCATAAAAATGATGAATGACAGAGTTGTACACTGCATTAAAATATCCCTGAAACACTGAAGAGGAAGTTTTAGAGGACAAGTTCCTAAGCTTAATCCCTTTGTAATCCAATTAACTTTACAACCTTCTGTACTATTTTCTAAGTGCCTTCCATATATACCCACAATATTAGGTACATTACCTATACTACCTAATTTAACAATCCTCCCAACAATTACATGTGGATTATTTTTTGATCATCATTTTCTGGGTGAATAAATGATACTTAAAGAATTCAACATGAAACTTAAAGACAGTATACCAACTGAAATAAGTTAGCCACAAGAAGAAAATTTCATGTGATTCACTGAGGTCCTAAATGGGCCAATCTAAAAGGAAAATCATACTTTTTAGTGCCAATATTCTAATGCAGGAGATCAGGTAAATAAATAACTAATTGAAAAATAGGTTAGTGCAGTAAGTCACCTGGGAATAAGACGCACACCCAGACAGTTGGAGTTAGTGTGTCTAAGGGCATGTCCCCTTAGAGCTGTTGGATCTTCATTCAGGGTCCGACAGGATCAGATTTTAACATTATCACTGGGATGTTTGTTTCTTATTCCAAGGCCCTGATTACACAGATCCAATCCTTGCTACACTCTTGTTCTGAGAACAGGCTTGAAATATTTATATTTGCAGAAAGAAATGATAAGCTTTGAGTTTAAGTTAAACTGTCTATGCAACATCTCCTTTTGATTGATTAGTAGATACCTTGAACTCACATTTCAAAAACCTAACTCTGGGACACTCACATACATACACACACACACACATACACCCCAACCTGCTTCTCTCACACTCTTGTATATCAGTAAATGTTAGTCCCCTCCTACCAGTTGCTCAGGTCAAATGCCTCAGTTGCTTTTGTCTTTTCATTTAATGTCACAATCCACATTTGATCCATGAGAAGACCTATCAGCTCATCTTCTAAATCTATACTGAACCTGACATGTCAAACCTGGATTTACCTCTCCTCTGTACAAAGATTGCCAACTGGCTTTTTTTTAGCCTACTTTCCTCACTACAGAGTCATTCTTTACAAGCAGAATGTCCTTCCTTTCATTAAAACTCTAATAGATCCTAAATTCACCTAACTAAAAACGAAAGTCAATAAAGTGGTCCAAAAGTCCCCTGCCATTTGCACCTCAGTCACCTGCCTTGCTATCTCACCTTACCCCATTCCAAGCTCCTAACTTCCTTCACTCTACTCCAGCCACACCTGCTTCACTGCTTTCCCCAGGGCATACCCAGTACGTTTCCAGCTCAATATCTTGTACCTTGCTGTTCTATCATCTAGAAGTTCTTCCTCCACATAACTTCAGGCTTGTTCAACTACCTCACTTGAGTCTTGATTCAAATATCTAAGCCTTAAAAGGACGTTCTGTATCACCCTATATAAAGCACTGTTGTAGTGCTTTCAGTTGGTTTTGTGTTATTCTATTTGTTGTGCTTATGAAAACTTGAAATTTTGTATGCCTATTTGTTTATTGTCTATGTTATTTTACCAAGAATGTAAGCTCCAGAGGTGAAGGACTTGATTCATCACTATTTCCCCTAGAATTGTACCTGACAGACAAAAAGCACTAAAAATATTATTACATGAATGAATGAATTAACTCATATTTATGCCCATGATTTACAATTCAAGTAATTTACATTTTACTTCAGTGCTCCAATTAAATCCATAAAATTGATTTTTACCATTTTGGTCAGAAATGGCCACAGTTGGACATAAGTGAAAAAAATTGTCTCTATAAATTACAAGAGCCACTGATGAAAAAAAGAGATAATTTAATTTCTCTTTGTATAACCGCCTTACAATTTAGATGAACTTTTGTTGTAATGATGTTGTGGTCATTTGGACTGTGAAACAATCTGAAGAAAACAGATTGGTGTAGAAAATATCACCATTTATTGGTATTTTCTTCATGATTCAATGACAACACAATGAACAAGCGAGATTCTGACTTTACTGATTTGAACTATGGTTGGCACAGTCATGCTCGTTTATTGCAGCAAATTTCTGATCAAGTAAAATGCATTATTTTTTATGCACAGAGCTGTGATACACATTGTGAATCCGAAACATGTCCCCAAACTTCCTTCAACACAAAGAAAAAAGTTAATAACTTGTAGTTGCTTCTATTTATAGATTTTCCCCATGTCTACACAATATCAAACTTTTTATGAGTCACGTTTTTATACCACACCGAATAATAGATTTTATGCTGTAAATGAGGTCCACTATGACCTTCTGAGGTGTCCATTCTCACACAGGAGCCTTTCTCAGGATCAACCTACCAGATGTGGTCTCTGATGGTGAGCCCAGTTTTGACCACTAGTTTGTGTCTTCTCTGTTCAAAACTTATTTCTCACATTTTGGCTAGAATAATATGCTGACTAATTCAATCCAAGGTATAATGATGAATAACAACTTTACATGGAAATTTGGAAATGAGAAATCTTTTTCATCACTACTCCAATCATACCACATAGGGAATTTATTTATTATAACTAAATATTGTAAGTGCCTGCTCAGGAAGCAAACAGAATGCAACTGAGTCCAGCATTTGAACAGGAGAGTAAGGACTGGAGGAGTAGCTCAGTGGCAGAGCAGATGCTTAGCAAACACAAAGCTCTGGGTTCAATCTCCAGCACCGTGCAGCACACACACACACACACACACATTATAGCAATCAATGAAATACTAAGTGACTATTAAAATTATATTCATAAAGATTGTGTAGCAAGATATGAAAATATACTTCAAATGGAAATCATAAATATAAAATTACATATGCCTTGTGATTTTTGCCTTTGCAAAATATACATGCATGGATTGAAATAAGGAGGGAGAGGTAAGACATGGAAAGCAAATGCAATTTGTGCATCACAATGTTCAAATTTCTTTCTTTTAAATCTGTTATTAATCACATGGCAACTCTAAATTGAGAACTATAATTTTATGGACAATCTTTCAAAGTGGTACAGTAATATGTTCTGTCATATACATTTACTTTTATAACTATCTCTTTTATTCTTCCCCTCCATAAAAAAATCTCAATGTGATATTTTGGCTTTTCTAATCTAATGAATTTTAGGATACATCATAAAAATCTAACAAACTTGTTTACTAAATATGGAACTTTTTTTAAAAAAAAGATAGAGGGAGAGAGTGAGAAAGAGAAATAGAATCAATTTACTTACTTTTCCATCTGGCCTTTGTTTCTTTTACACCTAGTTGTGTATGTGGTACTGGGTTTTGAACCCAGGTCCTTGTGCTTGCCAGGCAAATCCACCAACTGCTGAGCCACCACTCCAGCCCAACATGGAACATTTTTAATGGATGAAATAATATACATTATTGTTTATTAATTTGAAATTTTTGTTGTTAATTTGGAGAACTATAATCAACCCCCTGTTGTAATATTTATTCCTTTATGACTTTTCTGTCATTAGCATTAATGACATTTTTATTGAAAGCAATTCTTATCTCAAGTCATCTTTAAAAGTATTTATTTATTTTGACACTGGCATTCACTGCTTGAGAATAATATACCTTTATCAAATATTGAAAATTTCTTATAATTTCTCCTTCCTTGGGATTCATTTGAAATGCTAGATTTAATTTTAGCTTCTGTCAAACTGTAACTTAAAGAGATATTTATCATAAAAATCCTATAAAATCATGAATTTCTACCAGTAAAATGTATTCCTCTGATTGACATTTTATTTTGGCTGCAAGTGATTTGATAAGCACTAAATATTCAAAAAACATATTGACTCCAATGTCAAATCTAGACAATTTCTCCATGGAGGAAACACTTCCAATTCATCCTTATTTTAAAAGAGAGCAGAGTGAAAAATACCTTTCCATACCATTCCCCGTACACACATACACAACAAAATAATTCTACGAAATTCGGTTCCAGAAAAATAATTAGATGGGGATGAAGATTAATCCTACTCTTGTAAAGAAGTGGCCAAAGAATCCTGCCCTTGTTCAACCCTGATCCATTATTGCTGAAGTAGGAGAGATCATAAATGGCGTTGCTGAGGAGATTATGTGGCAATCAAGTTTCACAGCAGTGAGGGATCAGTTTTTCAGTTGAACTTTAAGAACGAAAAGACATTTCTTGCAAAAAGCATTTAGTCGACACTTGCACAAGCTCAGCAGAACATGAAACACTCAGGGTGAAGTTTCCTAGAGTTGACTGATTAATCATATCACTACAACCAACATGTTATAGATTATACTTAAGATAAACATTTCCATACTAGCATCCTAGAAAGTATTCACTCTTTCTTCTATTCATTCTGTCAAACTAACTTTCTGAGCACCTGCTACTTGTGGGTCAGGCACTCTTCCAACTCTGAGGACATAGCTTTTAAACAGAAGGCAACATGTCTGCTATTAGACTCCACATTCTACTGGAGAAAGGAAGCCAATAAATCAACTGAATCAATAGGTAATTAATACCAATATGTCCTCAAAAAAAAAAATTAAGATGCGTAAGAAGATGAAGGATAGCTAAACGGCTGGCAGGTTTCATGTTTTTAATGGAGGGCCAGAGGATTACTCTCTGGACAACACTGAGACACATGGGTGATGTGAAAGTAAATCACACTTATCTTCAATCATGTTTATGTGAGGAAGGTCAAGAGTGCCAAAAGATACAGATAGAGAAACAGGTAAAGGACATTTCATGGAGGATATTCTCTGTTGTGGTAAACTCCCATGTTTCAGTCTGAGCAAAACTGTAAACATTGTTGAGGCTGGACTGAGGGTAAGAGAGGAGACTAGGAAACAGAAGAAACCAATTGCAGTAGACCAAGTGAGAGATGATTGTGCCTTGGACTAAAACTATTTAAATGACAGGTCAAAATTAGGACATATTTTGAGTGTTGAGCTGAAAGCCTTTTCTGATTATTTCAAGTATTTAAAGTAAAAGTCTATAATTCTTCCCCCACTCCCCTCTCTATGTTACCCAGTGTGGCCTCAATCTCACAATCCTAGGGGCTGGAGCAGTTCGAGTGCTTGCCTGGCATGCATGAGGACCTGGGTTTAAACTCCAGCACCACGTACACCATTAATTATCAGAGAAACAAAGGCCAGATGAAAAAAATAGATTCTCTCTTCCTCTCTCTCAAAAAAAAAAAAAAAATCCTCCAGACTCAGCCTCCTGAGCAGTTAAGATTACAGGTGTGCACCACCTTGCCCAGCTAGCAGATAACTTTTGAGACTCAAATCTCTGGGTCAAGATGTGGTAACCAAGTGAGTTAAATAGATACAGATTTAAAAAAAAAAATCCAAACGCTCTATCCCCCTATTGGAGGAGTTTCTATAGAGAATGAAAAAGAAGACAGAGAGTACTGACAACTATTTCAAAGAAATTTGCTAGTGAAAGAAATCAGGCAATAGCAGGAGAATGTCAAGAGAAAGCTTTGGGGATATGAAATATATTGAAACAGCTTTTATATTTTCAAAGATGTAAAAAGATTCATCCTTACATTACCATGTGGCAAATACGAGGCTATATAAATTCATTATAATGTCATTTTAAAGTAATAAAAATAAAAATAAAAACCAGATAAGTATTTTTTTCAAGCCTACAATTTACATGGCAATCATTAAAAACACTTTTAAATGAATCTTTAAAGTATATTTCCTTTATTAAAATGCCATTTTAAGGGGGGCTATCTAGAAATATAGCTCTGTGGCAGAGTGTTTGCCTAGTAAGTGTGAGGCCCCGAGTTCAATCCCCAGCACCACAAGACCAAAAAAAAAAAAGGCAATCAGTGTCTTCAAAAAAAATACACACATATCTATATTTAATTCTTGATATAAGATCAAATAAACATAAAATTTAACATTTGGTTTACCAACAAAAATAAGCATTGTTGATGTAGCTCAGTGATAGAGTGCTTTCCCAACATACATGAGGTCCTGGGTGCAATCCCCAGCACCAAAAGTAATAAAAACAATAAAATTATTCATTAAATGCAAATAAAGAAAAAATTTTTTCCAACTTTCAATATTGAAACACTGTATAGGAACACTTTGTCTGTAGGGTCACTCGCTTTATAAAAGGCTTTCCTGGGTTTCTTAGCTTGACCCTCCTCAGCTGATTCTTGGTCCCATCCCTGTTGAGATTTATCACCTTCCTCAGGGTTCATTTGCTTACCCTTCCACACAAATGCCCATGCTTAGGACATTACTGCTTTCACTGGAAATATCAAAAGCCTTCTCAAAAACAAAATATAAAACTATAGCACTTTCTCCTAAAGTAACAACTACTAAACAAGTTTATTTCCGTGTGGACAGTATGTATTTGTTGAGAACTTAAAATGATGCAGGTGTGCCTCCTACACTGTCCTATTTTTTCAGAAGCCTCAGAACAACAAGTAAAATGCTTGGCTTAACTTTTTAAACCATATAATTTTCCCCCAATGCAAGCAAAAGTGAATACCCAGTAGGATGCAAAACCCCTTCAATATAATGATTATATAAAAATAAATCTAAAAGAGAAACATCTACTGCAGTTTTCTGTGGGATGATGAAGACTGCTAAGGTCAGAATATACAGCTTGTGGTGGGAAGCCAAAGGAAGAATGAAAACCCAATCCTGGTGTGGAGAAGAGATGGAGAATCCCTGAGAAGACTGTTATTTACACTCCCATAACAAGCCTATTTCTAAGCCCAGTGAAGCTAAGAACACCCACAAAAATGAAATACCATCAATGCCCAGAATTTAGTCAAGTATATTTTTACCAAGTACTACTTCTCAGTGTGAAATGAACTCACAGAGGGATTGCAGGCCAGGCTTGGTAGCTGTAGATCACCAACTTTCCCAGTGTTAAGAAAGAACATAGCATTCACTGAATGTAAAGGACTTTTCAAATGTGCAGCTCTTGGCAAGCTTGGGCTTTCAAATTTCTTCACAATTATTACATGCGTGTGTTTATAAAAGAAACATTAAGAAACAACTTCTATCATTAAAGAAAACAAGGCAAGGATTTTGTGGTTTTACTGCCTAGAAGGAAAAACATATCCATCAGAAACTGGTGGACAGCCTTGGTTCCTTAATACTTACCTGGTGGAAGCTTACTTATCGACGCCACAACAGCCCGCAGAGAAGTACACAGGTGTGTTTTCATGCATGTGCAACTTAGCATATCCAACATCACATGACTGCTAATTTTAAAAATGCACAGTATTCAGGGACAACAAAAACAAAGGGAACATCTTTTGGAAATGATTCAATTCAGGTGCATACAGTTGATGTAAGAATGAATGGTTCATTGCCAGAGTAACAATTCCGTTACAAGTGTTATACCTGAAAGGTCCACAAGTTTTTATTTTAACTTTATTATGGGGATGCTTGTCATAGGCCAAGAAGATTGATAAGAGCTGTGACTCAAATGTTGTTCTCTGTGTATTAGTCATGGTTGTAGTAGCTTGTAGTACCTTACCATTTGAGCATTATGAACAGTCAGTAGATTTTACACTGCATAGAATACAGTCAATAATGACAAACTACTTATAAAGCATGGAGTTCATTTAGGAAAAACAAAACTGATAGAACTGATGAATCACAAGTCAAATCCAAAACTGTTGACAGTAAAGTAAATGTCCATATCTTTTCTTGCTCATAAAATAATTCTTCACAAGAAGATGCTAGAAATTCGGATTTTGAGGACTTCACTCTAATGGTCATGGAAAACATTGAAACAGTTTTCACATGGATAGAGAAGTACAATGTTTAGCTTAAGCCAAAGCCAACGATCCTAATGATCTCTAGGTTCTAAAGAACTACCCACATCTGGGCAGATTTCTCTCCCTCACCATTTAAAGACAGGCAAGCAACTATACCATATCTTCATGACATATTAGATTTGTTCATGTAATCCTATGTAGTCTACTTTCAATCTCTGTAACAAAATAACTGAAATAATTAACTGGCTTACAGTTTTGAAGGTGCTAGTCCATGACAGACTTAACCCCATATTTTGAGCCTGTGATAAGGCAGCACATCATGGAGGGAGCACATGACAGAGCAAAACAGTTGATATCACAAGCCTGGGAGAAAAGCGGAAGATGTCAAAGTTCCACAATCCCTTTGAAACTCTCCCCCAATGATCCGAGCCCGTTCCACAAGTCCCCACCTCTCAAAGGTGCCTCACCTCCCAATTGCACCATCCTGGGGATCAGCCTTTTAACACATGGGCCTTTGAGGGACATTCAAGATCCAAACTATAGCAGAGCCTTTACTGAATGTACTAAACCAGACATTCATCTTCTCTGTCCAGAGTTTCATATCTGTCACCTATATTTCCTACCACTTGCCCTTGACACTTCCTGAATGTCAGCATGTTTATCTTCCATGCATGCATAATGGTCCTGCTAAGGACTACAAAGCTTTCACATTGCCAACAGAGTGAGATTTAAATTTGTTGAAAAGCTAGACACTTGGATTGACCTACCATTTTAGCCTAACTTCCCGAATCTTAAATATACTTACATATATCCACCTGAGGATGCCTCAGATTCCTCAGTAGTTTCCCAAATGCCAAAAAATCATTCCTTCCAAATCTTTGTGCTGCTTTTCTTCCTAAAATGCCTTTTCTCTCAAGTCCTGTAAAACTCCTACTCATTCTTCAATTCCCAAATCAAGCACTGTCCTCATTGTGACCTTTAAGAGCTTCCAGAAAGAACAAATCAGTCTTTTCTTTGTTTCCACAATGCTTGACATCTTTCTTTAAAAATGGGGTATTTTATCTGCCTGTTTTCTTTGTTTGACTTTTAGATCCTTGGGCATAAGAATTCATTCATTTGAAAAATTATATATACATATATATATATACACATATATACATATTTATTATGATTATTATTCAGTATCTCTTACTAGCCAGGCAATATTCATAGGGCTGAGGATACAGCAATGAGAAAAACAAACTAAAATCTCTATCTTGTTGGAGTTTATTTTCTCATATGAGAAGACAGACAATAAACAAAATAAATATAGTATGATAGAAAGTAATAGAAAGTAATAAAGACTATGAAAAAAGTTAAGAATCAGAATAAGGAATATTTTGATTGATAATTCTAATTTTGGGAGGTTTTTGTGGCACTTTTTGAGAATTGAACTCAGAGGCACTTTACTATTGAGCCACATCCCAAGTCTTTATATTTTTATTTTGAGACAAAGTCTCACTAAGTTGCTTTGGGCCTTGCTAAGTTGCTGAGGCTGGCTTTGAACTTGGGATCCTCCTGCCTCAGCCTCCCAAGTCACTGGTGTTATAGGTGTATGCCACTGTGTCCCCGAGGGCGGGCAGGATGGTTCGGACCAGCTAAACGGTCCCCCAGAGCCGAGCAGGAGGGTGAGTTCGGCGACAGGGCTCTCCCTGGACTCCCTTTGGTGGGAGCCCCCTCCGCCAGGCCAGGGAAAATGAGTCAGTAACACGGAGTTGGTGGCAGCTCAAAATCTGTCTATTACCAAGGCACATGGGTTTTTATAGGGAGGGGGGACAGCCAAGGAACCAATAGTAATCCAAGGGAATTGCCAGGGGTTATGCAGATTTCAAGTACAGACAAACAACTAGGGAACAGCCTGTGGTTAGCACATTCCAACCCACCCTGATCTTCTTTTGCAGGACAATTAGCAAGTTTAACAAAGCATGGCCTAGCAGCCCTTCTAGAAGGAACTTATGCAAATAGTAACAAGATCACTCTAGGGCAGCTGATGAAATGGAAGGTCAGACCCCAACACAACAAAGCACAATTTAGCCTGAAGGAGTTTATGCAGATACTAACAAGATCAAAGGAGGGCTGCTGATGAAATGGAGTGAAGGTCAGACCCCAACATGCCACCATACCCCACTGACCATTGTAATTTGGGTAAACAGGAATGCACCCACTAAGAAAGTGATGCTTGAGCCAATATACAAAGGCAGTGGGACAGAAAGCCATGATGTCATCTAAAATAACCACACTGCAGAAGGAACAACAAATGCCAAGGCCCTAAGGTGGGCACATACCTGCCATGCTCAAGGACTATCAAAGAAGCCAGTGTGACTGGAGACAAGTGATCAAAGGGAAAAATAGCAGGAAATAAACTCAAAGAAGAAATGGTCCCAAATCATTGTACAGATTTAGATATTTTTCTGAGTGAGAGGAAAACCATTAGGAAGTTTAAGGCAATAAAACAATCTTATGCTCACATTTACATATATGCTTTGTGATCATCGCATAGCTTTATTTCCTCCCTGTGCACACAGAAAGATGATATTTCTCAATTTCCCTTCCTAGATAGGACTAGCATGCACATATCACAGAGAAAAATGGATCCACTGTCCGGAGAATACTGGGTCACTGAATAGCTACAAAGACCAGTGTCCCTTCGCCCTCCCACTGTTAGAAGCAAAAAACAACAACAACAAAAAAAAAAATTTATGCACTAAACCACTGAGAGTTTGAAGTTGTTTGTTATAGCAGATAGTGTCCTGACTAACACAAGTGGCTATTGGAATGGTTGAAGTCTAACATGATGTTGGCCTGGATCAGATTCTAGGTCAAAGTGATCAGAATCTTGATATAATCAATATAATTTACTGATAGATTCTATTTGTGATGTGAAATTAATAGAGCGTCAAAAGTGACTTCAAGATTGGTGGCCTGAATTTGACCCACTAAAAGAATGGAGTTGCCTTTACTGGAGGCAACTTCTGAGAGGACCAGGCTTTGGAGACAATCAGGAACTAAGTGTAAGAAATGGAAGGCTTACATCCATGTGTAAATGTTATGCAGGCAGTTAGATATACAAGACTGATGTCAAGGGACAAGTTCTGAACTGTAGAAGGAAATTTTAGCACTATCAGCCCAACATTCAGAGCACAGGACTATAAGAGACCTATGCAGGAGCTATATAGATGGAGAAAAGGTCCAAGACAGTGCCTTAGGGCATTTCAGTATTCAAAGGTTGGGGAGATTTAAAAAAATTACAGATGGGTATGTAGGAAAGGAAAGCCAATAAGGTAAGAGGAAACCAAGGCAGAATGTGAACTAAAGAAAGGATTTCAAGGATGACAGAGTGATTAACTGCCTCAAGCACAAGTGGTAGGTCCCTTAATAATATTGTGATCATTCTTTTACTCCATCACAGAGTATCTGATGTAAAACAGAAAGGAAGAAATATTAATGAATTTTGGATGACTTTAGACAATAACTATAACTTTACTTCCCGCAGAGGGAGAGTTGAAAGAGCTGCTCAGGAGACACAATAGTTAAGAATTATGCCAAAGGGAAGTGTTCAATGGAAATTTGCTTTAAAAGCTACTCTTTAATTAAATGGTAGCTTCACCAATCCCTTTCAGCAAGACATGTTTTGATTATGTAAATGGTAAGAGAGTCTATTTATTTGTAGGGAGGGAAGTTTGGAGACTCACGAAGTACCCAATTTTAAGCACTGTGATTTATAACCTCAGAAATTTTCTTCTCTGTGTAATGTATTATATTTTTACTGTTCTGAAAAATTACAATAATTGATTCTTAAATGGCTGGCTGTTTGAAAATGTAAACAACAGTTTGAATTTTATGTAAGAGGTAATTATTTCCTTCATATCTCTGTCTTCTCTAATGGCTACCATTATTAAGTTTTCTAATCTTTACATACTTCCAATTTCCCTTTCTCCTTAAGTCTCTGTAATATGTTAAAAATATGACACTGAATTTTAAGCTGAAAAATTCTTGGAAACAATGCAGTATTCACAGAATGTTGAATATAAAAGAAAAGTTATTAAGATGAATTATCTATTTATATATGCTCTGAGACATAAAAAATATGAAGAACTGACAAATGTCAAAACTAATCTTAAAAAATAAAAATAAACAAAAATAAGATCGGAAAAACCACAGATATATCTGAACAATAAGACTGATGTATAAGTATATTCTTATTTATATATAGGTGATGCCGGTTTTGTGGATGTCGGGTTCGTGTCCTCTTGGAGTCGAAGAATGAAACCGAGGGACACCAAGCCAAGTGTAGTAGACAGACTTTATTTTATAGAAATTAAAGCACAGGGGAAAGAGCAGACTTCCCCCAATGTGGGAGAAGGGGACAGAGCTGATGAGAAAGCCTGTTCGCCCTTTTTATATGACATCCTCTCATTTGATCACTGCTTCTCTGACCCTGTACCTAGGACACAGGTGCCGGAAATTCTGGTCCAGTCTTTGGTTCATGCTTCAGGTGCCAATAAAAAGAATGTGGTTCGTTCCTTAGCAGCAAGGAGTGTCTGCATGTGGGCCTATCTTGTCAGACCCTTATTAGGATTGGGGGATGTCAAATTGATCTTAAAGGGAAAAAAAAACAGTTTTCCCTACATTGTCTGAGCTAGTCTTTGATCTTGGGCCACACACATCTTTCTTGACAGAGGGAAGTCTCTGTCTGGATCACCATTGTTAGGGAGGGGATGTGAAACTGATATGCACCTCTGCTTGCTTAGGGCAGTGGAATGCTCTTTGCCCTCTCAGGAAAGATGACCATCAGTTAATTTTCTCCTAATTGACCGGCATTATTCTGCCTACACTGACACTGACTGCCTAACTTTTCTCTGCCTCATAGGTAGATACTGAAGTTATAAAATTAGGTCCAAATTAGGACTCACATTTCCTGATGACCAACAGTGCCCCTAAAGAAATAATGCATATTATAATTTTTCATATGTGTATGACACTGAGTGATGTGATAACAACTTCAATTGTTTCCTCAAATAAATACAAGAGTGGATTGCATTACAAAAATATATGAAACTACACAGTAATTATTTGAAAGGCATATGCAAAAGAAACTTAAAAGAAATATTGTGAGAAAACAAAAATAATATTGTTCTTGGATGCTTTTGTTTATTGCACAGAAAGGAATGGACTGTTTCAAACAATCCTCCAGAAATCACGATTTCCACTGGGACTGAGAAGAATACTGAAAAAGAATACAGAGGCCTTGAGAATTTGCTGGGCGCAGTCACCTGTTTAACACCTGTATTAACTGCTCTACAGTTGCAAACTCACTGGACATGGGACTTTTTATTGTGATATAAATGTGTATGGTGCCTAGCATGGCAACTTGCAGAAACAGAGGTTTCAAAATTCAAAAAGCATTCACTGGCCTAGAAAGGTTCTCTCAAAAATGTGATAGAGTACCTCCTCTTAGCTAAGGTGGCTCCTGTCATTGTTCACAACTGGCTGCATTTTATGATGCTCCTCGATTACCATACGATGAGAATAAATGGAAAGGAGAGAGATTTCCTGAAATTAGAATTTCATGTTATGGACCTTTAGAAAGCTGTCACTAAATACTATACTCATAAAGTCATTTTTACAACATTAAGCATAAATCGTACTTCCCTGTACTCCTTGCTCACAAATTAAGCTTGAGTTTTTGTGCAGAGCTGACACCCCCACAAAAACACCCTCATTTTTAAGTACCTGTATTGATCATCATCATTCATATTTTACTTAATAAACATTATAACCCCTGTTTGGTAGATAATATTCAACTGATTTTAGATTTAAACTACTTAAAATTTGTACAGAGAAAATACTTTCTCTGGTGCTACACATAAAGTAAATAAACAAAAAATACATATTCACTGGGTGAGCATCAAAATCTGCATTCATTTTTTGCAATATCGAAAATTCCATGTTTTTACATCATTAAAGCAAAAAATTCTGTTTAATTTAAATGTGAAACTTCTGCTTAATTTAATTTCTGTTCAGAGATTAAAAAATTGCTCATTACAAAAACATACACTTTTTCTTAATTGGAGTTTTATATGAGTCCATGCTCCTTCCACAATTCAACATTGCCCTCAACTTTCCAATTTATAATTGGTTTAGAAATTTGAAGCAATATTTATAAAATAATACTTTTCAGAACTACAGCCTGATTTTAAAAAACTATCAGGCATCTCAAGTATGAATGCGGAAGCACAAACCTTAAAATGCATTGCTAGAGATAACAACTTGAAATAGTTTATTTTTTAAAAGTAAGAATCTCAGAGATTCATTATGGCAAATTAGAGGAAGGCTGATTTTCCAGTTGCTCCAAGATTCTGACTGAAGCAGCAGCAATACTGCTTCTCAACCAGGTGAATGAAGGAGAAATTCCACTGACATTCCATATTGTACAATCAGAGATTCTTAGAGACTCAGAAATGCAGGTGTGTTGAACAAAGGACAAGAAAGAGTACATTGGGGCCAACCTGGTTGCAGCAAGCTCACTGCGGAAGGGAGGGAAAATAGAGAGAAACACAGTGATGGACAAATTTGCCATAGAAAAACCTGAAAAGCAGAAAAGTAGCCTTAACTCAGCTCCTCCAGAGGTTCCACAGCAAACTGGTGTTTGAGATATCCTGTTTCTCAGTTGCCAATGGAGAGAGAACTGAGGCAGGAGTCGTCTTGAAGAGGTCACACTACAGCCTGTTGCTGTGGAAGCCCTGGATAACACGGCAAATATTACCATACCATCCTGGCCGGTACCTACCATGTGGCCTAGGATTTACCTTGCAGAATGAGTAAAACAGGTACAGAGAGGATTTTACCCAGGGAATTCAAGTCAAAGACGTAGAGGGAAGTACAACCACTTTCCCTTTGATTCTGCCAGCTGCTGTGACCTGCTGAAGAGGGTCAGGAAGTTAAACAGGGAAGGCTGCATTTCTGGGTAAGTGTGAGAGATCTGTGAAGCTCTGGCTCCCTTGCCCTTTGAGTATAATTTTTAGGAAGATCCTGGGATCCAGACTCCCAGCAGAGATGAGTATGTTGATCTAATCTCCCTAAAGCAGATACGACCCAACAAATTCCCAAAGGCCTATTTAAATCTAAGCCTCATCCATCTGAACTTCCCACTTGAAATTCTGCAACAACTCCACCCTGGGAATGTATTCATCTGATCTGTCCAGGAAAACAACCCATCTACAGTATTTCCCATTCCATCCCACCTTACACTGGTGATAAGGGAAGTTGAGAGCCATTTCAAACAGCCCTAGTTTTAGGCCACTCCTCATGGCAGCTCAGTGTGCAACACAGAAAGAGGAAGTGTTTAACAACCCCCAGTTCTTGCTCTCTATAAGAGAGAAACAGAAAGTCCAAGAAGAAACAGAAAGGACAGAGGGGTATAGGCAGTGATCATACATACTTGTTGACGGTTTTGAACACATCACTGGGGAAAACTCTGTCATTTCTCATTAAGAACTTTTTTTCTCCTGGCATCAGTGGCTCATGCCTCATAATCCCAGAGACTCAGGAGGCTGAGGCAGGAAGATGGCAAGTTTGAGGTTAATCTCAGCATTTTAGGGAAAGTCTATCCCAAAATAAAAAATAAAAAGGCTGTGGATATAGCTCAGTCGTAAAGCACCCCTGGGTTCAACTCCGTACAAAAAGACAATTTGGGTTTTGGTTTTCGTTTTGTTTTTGTTGTTCCTGCTCTGTTGATTGTCTCGTAGCTATTTATATGCATATGCATGTATGTTTCTTTCTTTAACTATTTTTAGTATTTTTATGACTTATTTTTCTTGTCTTTAGAGTGTTAGGGATTTTTTATTTTGTTTTTGTTTGCTTTGTTTTTATGTTTCTCTTTCCTTTCTTCTTTCTGGTTATGGTCTGATAGGAAGTGTCCTACCAAAGCTCATATGTGAGATAACACAAGAAGATTCAGAGGTTAAGAATTCAACTTCCATTTGTAGCAGGAAAATAGGAAATATTCAGATGGCAAAAATTAAATGAAGGCAGAAACCCAAGAAAGCAAAGAATTTAATACAAGTTATTCCTTGTAAAAGATCAACATAAGATTAAGGTCAGGCCCAAAGCAGCTAAGCAAAGCTTTTATTGGGGATCCAGAGCTCTCAGGGCAAATTCACCCAGGCTGCAGAGCAAGGGCAGGTAGGGGAAGTGAAACCACCCCTCTCACAGCCCTGGCCATGACTTTATCTGGGGTGGGCAGAGGAAGTCTTTCAGAGATTGGCGAGTAACTCCCCTCAATCACTGGACGAATATGAGACACGACAGGGACTTGCCTGCCAGCATCTGATTAGTTGTTCTTCGTGAGCATGCGCTTAGGGCTGTCTGATGCCTCACCCAGCTGCCAGGAGGCAACCTAACAGTCAATTTTTGAACTTAGGAATGTAAACTTCGGTAACCATGGCTTTTAAAAGGTGCAGGTACAGAGCATGGTGAACAAGGAAAGGAGTTTAATAGAAGGAGAGGATAAAGAGAATAAAATATAATACTTGAAAAAAATCTTTGAAGTTTCTAAAATGTATGGAAGACCCCATCTCCACAGATTAAGATAACATCATAGCTATCAAGTGGGTGAGAGAAAGGAAAACCACGTCATAATGACCCTGCCAACGAACAATGAAAAAGAAGTTTGAAATATAATCAGAGGAGGAAAGTCGGGGTACCTCTGAAGGAATGGCAATTGCATTGACACCTGATATCATTTGCAACAAGGGAAACCAAGTACAATGAGGCTGTATGTAATGCAGAGAGAAATCAGATGTTCATATTCAAAATCTATTTTAAAAATAATCAAATTTGGGGCTGGAGCAGTAGCTCAGCGGTTAAGGCACTTGTCTAGCACGCGCGAGCACATGAGTTCGAACCCCAGTCCTACATACAGAACGAAGTCTTGGAGCAATGAAAGTTACATGAAAAACTAAAAGTTGATTCTCTCTCTTTCACTGTCCTTCTTTCTTAAAAAAAAAAAACGGAACAAAATTGATTCTCTCTCCCTCTCTTTAAAAAAAATCAAATTTATGGAGGTGTAATATATTTAAAACAAACTGCATTAACTTTATTTGTACCATATAATTAGTTTCATTAGATAATTACAACTGTGAAACCACTCCATAGCCAATTACAGAAAATATCCATGATCCCCACAGATGCCTCAGTTCCCCTTGAAGAACACCCCACTCTCAAGTGCTGGACAACCAGAGGAATATATTTCAACTAGTATATCACTTTCAACTCTTGCTATATGAACAGTATAATACCATATTCATTTTTTGTGTCTGAAATATTTTTACTACATTTCATTTATCCATTGACAGACATTTAGTTTCCTTCCACATTTTGGCTAGTGTGGCTACAGCTGTTATGAACATTTATCTCTACATGCACCCATGTTATTGTTTCACACTTTGAATGAAATGTCTGGATCATATAGTAGATGTATATTTGCCTTTTGACATTCTGAGTTTCTTTTAAAGTGGTTGCAAGTGTAGGAAAGTTCCAATTTTGTTCATATTTTCACTAGGACATGTACTAACAGTAATTTTACTTTCACATTCTAATGATATGTAGTGTTATCTACATCATTACAAATTTAATTTTCATGTTCCTACTGATGTCAAAGCAACTTTCATGTCTTGTGACGGTTTTCTGAAGTATCTGTTCATTTTTAAATTGGATAGTTTTTCTTCTTGTTTTTGAATTAGAAGTGTTATTACAAAAAACCTAGGTACAAGTCCTTTGTCAGAAATATGCATTGCAAATGTTATTTAGTTCTGTATCTTGGCTTTCATTTTCTTAATGCCATCTTTTGAACAGTGAAAGTTTTTAATTTTTGATTAGGTACAATTTATCAATTTTCTTTCTTTTATAGTTCATGTTTTGTTGACTATATACGAAAAAATTCAAACTCTAAGTGGCAAAGAGATTTTTACCTTATGCTTTCCTCTAAAACTTTTATGCTTGTAACTCTTCTATTTAAATGCATACTCTATTTCAAATTCTTTTTGTGTGTGATCATTTTTTTCGCTATAGGTATCCATTTTTTCAAGGACCACTTGTTTAAAGACTTTCCTTTCCCCCATTAAATTACCTTAGTATTTTGGTTGAAAATAATTTATCATACAGATCTAAATTTATTTCTGAACTCCCTATTCTGCTCCAGTGATCTATGTATGTAAAGCCTTCTCAAAAACCATAGTGTTGCTAGCATATGCAGAAATCATAAAATAAAATATTGCAAATATATTAGCAATTAAAAATTATGTGAACTATATAAGTTGTCCAATTTAAGAAAAAATAGACTACATATTTTAAAATTCAACTATAATTTTTAAAAACAAAATATATAAAACATACAGAAAGAGGAAAATGGAACAATAGAAATTAATGTACTAGCAAATACTAAACAAGAAAAGTTTGAAGAATTCCATTAATATCAAGAACATTAATTTTAAAAGGCCAATTTATAATGATAAAAGGTTCAATATACATAGAAGAGTATCAGTCACAAAATCACATGTAACTAATGGCAATATAAAGCATAAAAATCTACCAATACAGTAGAATATTTTTATATACTTCTTCAACTAATCAAGAGCTACATCAGACACTGTTGGTATACCCCAAATGCTCCTGTGCTAATGCAGGAATATTCAGATGCAAAGGATTAAATCATGAGAGCTGTGAGCTAATTGGTCCATCCTAATCTGAATGGACTAGCTGGATGGTAGCTGTAGGCAGGTGGTTTATTCCTATGCAGCTCCTTCCCCTATCTCTGCTTCCTGGCCACCAAGAACAGAGGAGTGTTCCTCTACCACGCCCTTCTTCCATGATGCTCAGACTTACTTTGGGCCCAGAGCAATGGAGCTGGCCCTTCATGGACTAAATCTTTGAAACCATGATCCAAAATAAATTTTTCCTCCTCTAAGTTGTTCTGATCTGGTATTTTGATCAATACCCATAACAATCTTAGCCCTAATGAAAGTACAAAAAGTGTTCCTAAAAACCACAGGTCAAAAAAAAAAAAATCTTCCCTAGGTTCAGTGGCACACTCCTATAATCCCAGCAACTTGGGAGGCTAAGGCTATAGGATGGCAAATTCAAAGTCAGCCTCAGCAATTTAGCAAGGCTCTAGGGTCAATCCCCAGTACCAACAAATAAATAAATAAATATCTTACCAAAAATACTACATCCAAAAATATCTGAAACCTTCCACCCTCATGGATTTATTATCTCCAACCTTTTTATATGCCTGAAATGATTGCTCCCATTTAGATTAGCATAAGTAACACAAAATATAGTAACAAACCAATGTAATAAATCTCAATAGCCTTTCAAAAAATAAAAGCTTTTTTATTATTTGTTTTATAAGCCAATTGAATGACCAATTTAAATGACTATATGGGAAGCCAGATTATTACCACTTAGTGGATCCATCGTGCCGCAGAATTTTAAATCTGTTACGGGATCTTCTGCATCCTTATGGAGTTTGGGGGAAGAGAAAGAATAGAGGATGGTAAGGGATTTTATGGGCCAGCTTTAGCAGTGGGATTCATAACTTCTACAGGATTTATTCACATAGCCAGACATAACTGCAAAGGAGGCTTGAAATAATCTGGTAGTATACTCAAGACATAGACAAAACAGTTTTGGAAACACATAGCATACAATAAAACCACCCTTTTTAGTGGACAGCTCTAGACGTTTTGACAAGTTCATACAGTTCTATAATCTGCACTTTCAACATATAGAACAACCACCACCAAAAAAAAAAAAAAATCCCTATTTTATGTAGTCGGTTCTTCTGGCCCTACTCCCACCCCATTCCCTGAAAATTATGGATCTATTTCCTATATTTTAAGCTTTGTCTCTTCCAAAAATATCACATAAATGAAATCACATAATATGTAGACTTTTGAGTCCAAATTCTGTCACTTAAATCAGAGTACCTGAGATTTGACCATGTTTTTCTGTGTATTAGCAATTTTTTCCTTTTCATTGAGTTTAATTTTCCAGAACATCAAAAGTCAAATTCATAAAGGAAAAAAAAATCAATGCATTTGACTTCAAAACTAAGAGCTTCTGCTCTTTGAAAGACACTAAAAATATCTGCAAAAATAATTGAGAAAAAAAATTGAGTCCAAGATTTATAAGCAGCTCTTAACACACAATATTTTTAAGTTGTTTACTTAGACAAATAATTGCAGCACACAGAGGAAGATATAGGAATGATAATAAGCACGGAAAAAGATCCTCAGCATCATTAATCATGATGAGAATGAAAAGTAAAGCCATAATGTGATATCATTACACATCTCTTGCTTATAAAGACCATGATTTTTTTTAATTAACAATACCAAGTGCTCAACAATAATGTAGCACAACTGGAGCTTTCCTCAATTCCCCAAGTGGAAATGCAAAATATATTCCCACTCAATTTGGAAAAGAGGTTGGCAGTTTTTTTAAATTTCAACATATATTACAATATAACCCAGAAATTCTACTCATTGGTAAGCACACACAAGTAAAATAAACAGTTAGGGTTACATAAAAATCAGTATAACAATTTATAGTGGCATTATTCATAATCATCAAAAAGTGGAAACAATTCCAAAGTCACTTTACTGCGGAAAGAATCCACAAAAGCTATCCTTATTCAATGCTAAATTAGGCAATGCTAGACATATACCCAGGGCTCCAAAGTTTGGTATAGGGACAAGTCTATTTTATCTCATATCAAATTGTAATCTTCATTCTACACTTTTGTTTTAGAAAGTACAGTTTGCTATTCTGCTTTCATTTTCTCATTTCAATGAACTATCAGTTCTCTTCAAGGAAACAGTAGAAAAAGAACAAAGCCGATATCAGTTTGGCAAATGTATGAGATTGAAATATCTATTAGACTAAAAAAGATTGTGAGAAAGATTACTCCAAATGAGACAGTCAGACATTGGCGCTGAGCAATTTCAGCTGTGTCCTAGATTCCAAGAGCAAAGTCAATACTGAGCACAATACGTCTTCAAAAACCCATGAAATGTCTTATTGACTACTGGGCTCTTACAATGCATATCCATTTCTCAACATTAGGCAAAAGTTGCATCCAATGTTTTCTTAGTAAAATAGGACAACAACATTTTAAAGATAATTTTATACATGAGCCTCTCAGACTTTATGCCTAAGCATAAACCTAAAACAACTTGACTTTAAAGAAATGCCTGTGAGGGGCTGGAGTGGTGGCTCAGGGGTAATGGAGATTGCCTGGCATGAACAAGGACACGGGTTCAAACCCCAGCACCACGTACACAGCGAAGTGTCAGAGCAATGAAAGCCACATGAAAAACTGAGTAAAACTGATTCCCTCTTTCTCTCTCTCACTGTCCCTCTCTCTTTAAAAACAAAAAATGCCTGTGAAATGTTTTCTATGTCACTCTTGATTTTTGATGTTATTCTTTAGTCTAATCATTTGGTCTAATTTTTTATTGTTCATTGTTTTACATTTAATTTTAATGGTTTCCCAATTATTATCAAACCATCTCAATTTAATTTGCCCAACATACTTTCAGAAGACTACATTATATGTTGAGAAGAGAAAAAAAGCTGGTCACTGAACTGTTTTTAAAGTGTTGACAAGACCTATAATCTAATGTGTTCACAGAATCCTAGGGAGGGGCTGGACAAAAATGCTAACACATGCACACACACACACACACACACACACACTCACTCACACAGGGAACCAAGTCCAAGAGACAATGTGCGGCTGATATAAGACAGAAGAATCTCAACCACACTCAATGACCATGGTTCAAGGACACACAATGGGGCTGGGGGAATCAATTTTAAATCCTAGAAAGAGTTTCCAAAGCAGAATGAGAATGGGAGAGAAAAAATACAGACCATGAACTCCTGCAAGAGGCTGAAATTGAGAAACTTGGTGTCTGGAGTCAAGCACCTGAACAGAGACACCTTGCCCAGGTAAGTAACATCAGCAACCAGGCTGCTAAGAAATACTTTGAGTGTCTGTAAGTGTAATATTGAAGAGCAACTGGCATTATCTCCAGGCTTCAGATTCTTAGGGGAACCGTTAGGGTGAGCCTTTCAAGCCTGACAAATCTGGCCTCAATTAGAACAAGGAAAAGGAATTGCAGCTAATATAAAATTGCAAAGACCATCTATCCCACCCCAGACAGAGGAAGAATTTTACACAGAGGCTTCCCCAGAGGAAGGGGAACTGAGCTGCAGAAAACCAAGTTCATCCACACACGAGTCTTAGAGTCTCAAAATTTTACATGGCCGGAAGCAAGACTGATTAGAATAGCAGTATTTATTGCTATTAACATTCAGCAAAAAGCAGTTGATTCAAGTATTTACTTGGACTATAGACGTTTCCCAAAGAATGTTGGGGTTTTTTTTAATCACACTAAGGAATTTATTTTATTGTTTTATGTTTTTTAATATTGAGGATTGAACCCAAGGGCACACAACATGTAAGCCACATCCTCAACCTTGTTTTATTTTTATTTTGAGACACAGTTTCACTAAGTTGCTGAGGCTGGCTTTGAACTTGGGATACTCCTGCCTCAGTTGCCAAGACACTAGGATTGCCAAGTATGCACCACCGCACCCAACAGGAGTTCAGATTTAAAAAAACATAGTATCCGGGGTACTTTGTACTCATATGTTATAATTTATTTTAACTTCTATAATGTAACTGGAAACTAATTGCATGTTGATAGTAAAAAAAATAAGTCACAGGTAATCACTTATATTTCATAAGTTTGAAACTTATTTGTTAAAGGCAAAAGTGGAACAACACAGTTAAGACACTATTTTGACTGCTTTTAAAAATCTACTATACCTTGGGGCATGGTGGCACACACATGTAATCTCAGCAATTTGGGAAGCTGTAACAGGAGGATCCCAAGTTCAAAGTAAGCCTCAGGAACTTAGTGAGGCCCTAAGCAACTTAGCAAGACCTTGTCTCAAAGTGAAAAATAAAAGAGCTGGTGGTGTGTCTCAATGACTGTCCCTAGGTTCAATTCCCAATATTGAAAAAAAAAAAAAGATTAGATACCAACTTAGGATTTAGCCACAGATAAAACAGTGGATGTTCTTCTACCATAGCCACCTTTCTTTTAGAATGTATCGGGTGAGAGCTAGAATTGTAGCTCAGTGGTAGAGCACTTGCCTAGCATGCAAAGGTTCTAGGTTTCATACCCAGCATCACATTCACACACACAAAAAAATGCATTGGCTAAAATTATAACAGTTGACATAAGCTGATATGGACATATTTTAGATATAAACATGCATTATTTCATACTATTGTAAAAATTGAAATGAATTCTCAAGTTCACCTGTTCTCAAATGATGATATTTGAAAATATCAATCAAAAGAATAACTCTTTCTTTCATTGACCAAAACCATCAGAAAAGCAACTGTATTCCATTTTGAAGAGGTTATATACCACAGGGTTAATGACAGTACTTGAGGATAGTAAATTTGAAATTGAAATTGAAATCCTACCTGTTAGTAATACCTTGAACTAGGTGTATCTTCTTTAGCAATTTACTTCTTTTCTCTAAGCTTTACTTTCCCCCAGTAAGGTATTATTTATTTTATTTAAGTTTTAATTTATTTATTTTGTATTTATTATGTTTTAGTTACTGTGGGGAGCTGGGGCTGAACCCAGAGCTTCTTCCCACATGCTGAACACACTATCCCTTAACTCCTTTAGTCCCAAGAACACAATATTACTACCTACCTCACAGCTAAGCAAGTCAACTAACCTTTGTGAACTTTAGGTCCTGGCTATAAGAAAAGAGCTCTATTTTAATACTGACCTCAGACGCTTACTTTTAGACTGAAAGAAATGTGCTAAAATACATGAAATGTAAAGAATTATATAAATACAACTATTTCTTACCATTTGTGGAAATGGTGTTATATCAATTGAGCCCTAATTAGTCAATAGACTTAGCAAGTCAATTCTCTTACCAGACAAGGTCTCAGGCTGTTATACTAATCAGAAAATCACACTCGGAAATGGCCTGATATACAGTACCTTTGACTTTATTCCATTGAATGAATTTATTGTGGAGATACACGCCCAAAAGGCATGAGCAGACAAGCTTGTTTTACCACATGACTGGTCAAATCGGAATGCAGACGGCGTGTGAAATCCAAACGTGCTGACCCTTGCCAACACTCTCTGCCTCATTGGTTTTCAGCTCTGGTCTTTTCCACTCCCCCCAAAAGAACAACAGCTTATTTTGTATTGCTTCATCTTAGCCTCTCAAACCCTAGAGTACAACATTCCTAGAGATTTCTCCACAGCAATTACAATTTTTTCACACAGAAGCAACATCCCAGACCTTTGTTGCTATTGTTCTGACAGATTCCTTATATCTTTTTCCTCTTCAGAAACCAATGGTAAACTCGAGGGTCCATGCTTTAAACATTTGTTTTTTACTCACCTGTTTAACATCTGGCTGAAATTATCCAGTGCTGCCTTTGGAACAAAATTCCATTTGCGTCAGGCAACAACATACTCTGCAGGCTTAAGTGCAACTTTCAGGCATTTAAGAATTAATGCTTAATTAATTATAAGATTTGCATTTGAAATTTATGCCAGCATGAAGAAGTCAAATATCAAAGTTTTGGACCTGCTAGTCATAAAATTTCACAAGCTTCTACTTTCTTACCTATAAAAGGATTTATGCCAAAATCTAATCATGTGTTGTACGCATGTGTGTTTATATGCACATGCACACAGATGCACAGTTAAGGTTATATATATAAGGTAAGGTTAAAAAGGGTTTGATTATCTCTAAAATTTCCAAATAGATCTTGAAATATCCCAAATTATATCTCAAGAAAATATTATTATAATACATGCTGAAAAAATAATAATAAGCCACTTATAACCATCAGGCTTCGTGTATTCAGCACCATTATGGGAAAGACTCAGGAAACGCTGATGAATTAGATACGCGCCTGTCTTCAAGAAGCTCACAGCTCTGCACAGACATGCTCTCTAGTGTTACCACAGATATTGCTAAGGGTTTCAAACAAACCATTCATGTCTTAGGAAGCAAGATAAGCCTTAACAAAACACTTAACAATGTCTACACATGCACAATACTTCTGTGTAATTTCTCCACCGCTGACCAACACTCACTGATTTCAAGAGGATCTTTCATTTCTCATACCTTCCCCCCACACACACCTTATGATTGATTGATACAGGCATACTCCAGGTAATGTGTAAGCAGTTCTAGAGCAGGAAGGATGAGTCTGATGTGTGCCTGATAGCTAACCTTCTAGGTCCAAAACTAGAGAGATAGGTAACCTTAGGTCTCACCTTTCAATAGGAACCTCTGTGTGAACCAATTTTTACTTTCCTTTCTACAACCATAGGTGTTACCTCCCCAACTCATTACCTGTGGAGAATAAAGGATTACTATGGGCTAATTTGTATCTCCTCAAATTCATCTGTTGAACTCGTTATCCCCAATATGACTATTTTTAGAGTCAGGGTTTTTAAAGAGGTAAAGTTAAATAAGGTCACAGGGTGTGCTAGTAGGACTTCACATGCATAGAGAAAAGGTCATAGAAGGACAGAGGGAGACAGCAGCCATCTTCAAACCTAGTAGAGCCTCAGGAAAACCAAACCAGCTTGACTTCTTGGACAGAACTCCAGAACCGTGAAAAAAAAATAAAATAAATATCTATCATTTAAGACACACAGTCTGTGATATTCTGACATGGTAGTCTTAGAAAACTAATGCAGGGCTTCATTAGGTTTTGAGTCAAAGTGTTCTTTCAACAGATGCAGACAGCCCACCCTACCTGCCCTCTGGTTCACCACCCATCTTCCTGGAGGCTGTTGCCCTCAGTTCTTCTAGAATCCTGCAGAGTGTGTGGACAACCTTCACATCACTAACCTCTTCCAGTGAACTGTCACCCTTTTTATTCTTTGCTAAGTCAGTTTCTACATTCATTCTTGTGATTTTGAGCTAAGCTACGTCTTGGTGTCATCAAAAGTGAAATTCCATTTTCTGTGTCTTATTGTAGACTTCCTAGAAGAGAAGTTCTCTGACGTTCCAGGTTGCTAATACTTGAAGGTGCTGGGACAATGGTACACCTGGAGAGGGCATGGGGGCTCTGCAGCCTCCACCATGCCTTTTTCTAGGCATCTGCTCCATCTTGCTGCCACTGAGTTGAATCCTTTGTAATAACCTGGCAATCTAAGTAAACTGTTTCCTTGAGTTCCGTGAGTTGACCTAGCTAAACATGGAAACCCAGGGTAGGTTGTAGGAATCTGATTTGTCACTGGTCAATCAGAAGCATGGGTGACAACCTGGAATTTCTACCTCCAGGTAGTGTCAGAACTGAGTTAAACCATAGAACACCCAGGTAGTGTCGGAAAATTGGTCAGCATGGAGGGAAAAAAACCCACACGTTTGGTCACAGAAGTGATCCATGTTGGTGTCAGAGAAGTAGGATTTACTAGAACAGTCCTTGGTTCACAGATATACCATTCCTGAAGAGAAAGGATGAAAGGGTGGGAGTAAGGAACCACTTGAATTCAGAGTGGCCATTGAGTCAACTATAGTATGAGCTGCAACCAATTGCTAAAGGTAAATAGTTGCCAATGGAATTTAGGTAAGCCTGCAGCTCTCGGAGAGCTAGCCCATGGAATGCATAAGGAAATATGAACAAATAAGGGAAAAAAATTCAATCCCTTGATTATTGTCATCTGTGATAGCTAAAATGAAAATAAAATAAAGTTCTACATCAGTCATCCATGCTAGACCAAACTCAGATTTCAGTGACTCTGGGCTACAACCACTGGCCTCAAAACTACCTCCCCAGGGGAAACAAATATGCAGAGACAACAGAAAGCACTTCTAAGAATTCTCTCTAGTCACCATGTGAGAGCAAGGCAAAACCAAGGAAATACTAAAGCAGGAGGTGTAGTATGAAGGTATCGCTTCATTTTATAGATGGATATTGAAATAAGCTAAGACCTGGACACACCTAGACACAAATTTTTTAACTTGCTTTCCAGAAAAAGCCTCCTGTTCTTTCATAATGTTTCTTACATTGTGGAACTGCCTTTCAAGAATGGCATGAGGTCTATTAAACCCAGAAAAGGTGTAGTGACACACAACCTAAGGCATTTGTAGAGATGTATTGGGAAGGAGGGGG
>PVKS010013151.1:0-51707 GCA_004027875.1 Aplodontia rufa | reverse complement strand
TGAAAATGTAAGGGAGAACAATGGAGTAAAAAAGGGGTGTTGAGGGGAGTGATGGGAAAATGCAGGAATAACAGAATGAAATTTAACAAGTTACACTGTATGGATGTGGAATGCACTGTTTACATAAATTCCACCTTTATGTAAACTTATGAAGTACCAATTTATAAAAACAATAATTAGAAGGGGAGAAGACCATGGAGCAGAGGAGTGGGGATGGGGAGAAGAATGGGAGGAAGGGAAGGTTGGGAAGAGGTAACGAGGACTGAAATGGAGAATATTATATTCCATGTATGTGTGATAATGTCTAAATGAACCCTACTGTTATGTATAACTATAGTGCACTAATAAAAACATGTAGTGTATTGGGACTTGTTTACAGCCTGACATGTCTTCTATCCTGGAAAATGTTTCATGTGCACTTGAGAGAATGAATATTCTGCTCTTGTCTATTATCCTGAGTTAGTTTATAGTGTTCAATTCCTTTATTTCTGTTTTAGTCAGTTTTTTCTCTGCTGTGACTAAAAGACCTGACAAGAACAATTTTAGGAGAAAAAATTTATTTGGGGCTCATGGTCTCAGGGTTCTTAGTCCATAGAAGACTGCTTCCCATTCTTCAGGGCTTGACGTGAGGCTGAACATCATGGTAGATGAACAATGGGAAATCAGGTCAAGGCGGAGCTCCAGGAAGCAGAGAGCAACTCCGCGCCAGACACAGACTATATACCCCAAAGTCACACCCCAATGACCCATCTCCTTCAGCCACACCCTGCCTGTCCACAATTATCACCCAATTACTCCCAATCAGGGGATTAATTCACAGCTTGAGTTAAGGTCCTCATAACCCAATCACTTCACTGCTGGGCCTTCACATTGCCTCACATACTGAGCTTTTATGGTACACCTTTCTTCCAAACCACAATTTCATTACTCACACACTGCCCAGGTATTCTATTCCTTGAAAGTGGAATAATGTTTCAGTCAGTTTTTTCACTGTTGTGACCAAAAGACCTTAAGAGACCAATTTTAAGGAGGAAAAAACATATTTTTGGATTCACCATTTTAGAGGTGTCAGTCTATAGATAACTGACTCCATTCTTTAGGGCCTGGGGTGAGAAATAACTTTATGGCAAAAGTGTGTGGTGGAGGACAACAACTGGGAACACAGTATAAGAAAATATATACACCCTCAATGACCCACCTGCTGCAGCCACACCCTACCTGCCTACAGTTACCATCCACTAATCCATTCAATTGGATTAATGCATGGACTAAAGCTCTTATAAGTAAATCATTTCACCTATAAACCCTCTTGCATTGTCTTACACCTGAGCTTTTGGTAGACAACCCACATCTAAACCATAAAAGGTACTGAATAGTCAAGCATTGTTATTAAGTCTTTTTGTCCTTTCAATTCCATAACCTGTTACTTCATATATTTTGGAGTTCTGTTAATTATATTTGTGCATTTTTATAACTGTTTTATCTTCTTGTTAGGTTGTGTGCTTCGCCAGTATGTAAAATACTTCTTAGTCTTTGTTGCTATCTTTTTCATCCTTCTACTTTCAGTCTCTTCTTTCTTTGCATCTAAAGTGACTCTCTTATAGACCACACATAGTTGAATCATGATTTTTAAAATTTATTATGCCAGTGTTTAAATTGAAGATTTTAATCAATTTGCATTGAAAGTACTAACTGATAAAAGGATTTATTCCTGCCACTTTGCTGTTTCTTTTGTATATTTCCTACTGCCCTAATTTATTCATCACTGCCATCATTTGTGATTAATTCATTGTTTCTTGTGTGCCATTTTGGTTTCTTCTTCATTTCCTTGGGGTTAAAATTAACATACCAAATTTATAAGTAAGTTTGAATTAATGCCAAATAAATTTCAATGGTGTACAAAAACTCTGCCTCCCACTGTATATTATTTTGGTCATGTGGAACATTGACAGTTCTGGATATCTGCACTGTGTGGGAGACTAACAAAATGGTCATAGAGACATGTAGGGTCTCTTACAAACCTGCTGGGAAATTTAAGGAGTGGGGACTGTGGGTTGTGCTGGGCATAGTAGACAGTGGTTCTGTTCTCGGTGTCGAGGAGCAAGACTGGTCACACGTGATTGGTTCCCATTCCCTGTTCCCCTAAGTGAAGGGCTCAGTAATCTGCTTGCTTTCCCCACACTGTGAGGGAAGTGTCATGTCTTGGCCATTTGTCATGCCTTTGAATGTATAGATTGTGGGCCTCTGGAACAAAAGTGTCCATTTTTTAGATTTATGATTATTGTTTTAAGTATTTGTATTTTAAGTAATAAAGGGTGAAAGAGGAGCTTAAAGCCAAAAAGGAAAAATATTGCTTTTACATTTGCCTGTATGCATAACATTATGTTGTTTTTATTTCTGATATAGCTTTTCATCTGTAAAAATATTGTATTAGAGTTGTTAATGTATATTAATTACATGTATTAATGGAGTTCACTATAACATTTCTACACATGAGTTTATTGTACTTCAATCATATCTGTCATCCCAACTACCCTATGTTACCCCGTTCTGTCACCCATTGCGTCAATCCTCTTACTCTTCCCTAGTAGTCCCTCTACTACATTCAGGCCTTTTCTGAGCATATATATAGCATTGGGTATACTTTAGATTTCTGCCATCCCAGTTACATGCTGGGATTGACTTCTAAAAGTCCTTGTTCCCCTCCCTAATATCTCCTGTCCTAATTTCTTCCTTGTTATAATTTTGTTTTCTGTTGCTAGTATGGATTCTTTGCTCTTGATTCCTTCATACTTTTGCTGTTGTTGCTTTCTGTAAATGCCTCCTAGGAAGACTTTCCAGCCTTAGGAATGCCACAAGTTGGATAAACAAAGGCAGGTCTTTGTGCAGGTCCTTCAGAACACTTCCAGACGAGTTGAAACACAGCCACAGTTATTTGAGAATAATGTCCTTCATCATTAGCAACCTGTACCAGGAATGCAGTTGCTATTTTCATTCCCACTGTTGACGTGGGGTATGCATGATTATCACTGAGACGTTTCACCTGCCCTAGCTTTCTCTTATTATACTGCAACAGATTCTTCATTAAGTTTTTTTTTCCTGAATTTCTTAAAGTTTTGACTACTCTCCTGAGTAAAATTGAATCTGAGAGGTTTTCTCCCTAGTTTCTCTCCTGAATGGAGAGGTCTGGAGTATTCTCTACTGTGCCATTCTGTGACAGCTCAGTTTGATTATATATATATATATATATATATATATATATATACCCTTTTTATATCTGATGATCTGATGGCTGGTAATTTTTGCTTTCTATTTTTATGTTACTTAAAATTTTTCTTTTCATCAATTTTATAAAAAGTGAACACCTGTGTTTATGAAGTGAACACCTGTGCAAAGATGATTCAGCTTAAGAAGTAGAATGTTACCAGCACCCCAAGGACAACTCTGTGTCTCCTAGAAAGCACTGCTTCCTAATTCAGTTTTAGAAAAAACTGATACTCAAATTTATGTGATTAGATTATCTTTATTTCATTATATCTTTTTGACCCTCATGTGCATCACTGCCATTCTTGTGTAGTTTTGCATTTTTAAACATTATAAAATGCAATCACAGAGTATATATTTAATTATATTGTGTTTTCATTATTTGAGTCAATATCATATTGGTGAGTTTCATTTGTACTTGAGAAAGTAATAGTTCAAATATTTCGCCCTTTTAAAAATTCATTCTTTACCTTTTTGTTATTGAAGTGTGCATGCTTGATATAGTTCCATTATAAGTCCTTTGTCAGTTATATATTTGTAAATATTTTCTCTAAGTATGCGGTATACCTTTTCATTTTCTTTGTACCAACATTTTTTAAATTTTTTATTTTTGAACAACCATACAAGTTTTTAACAAAATAATATAAAATGTGTATATATTCTGGATATTGCAATTACCCCCAGGAGTGCCCCCCCAATTACCCTCCCTTATCCCACCCTTCCCCTTCCCACTATATCTCTAAAAAAAGTATTAGGTTGTAAAACATTATATCTTATCTGGGTTTAACACATGCTAATAGACCAACTTTCTCACTGTCCAGGGTCTAGTCCCCACCTCCACAGATGAGTGGAGACAATCGACCCTTAGTTCTCTGGGTTAAGCTGATTTTACTCAGCATGATCTCTTCCATAGCCATCCATTTACCTTCGAAGGCTGCAATATCATTGTTTCTAATTGCTGTGTAATATTCCATGGTATAAATGTACCACAGTTTTTGGATCCATTCATCCAGTGAGGGACATCTGGGTTGTTTCCATAGCCTAGCAATAGTAAATTGTGTTGCTATGAACATAGATATTTCTGTGTCACTATAATGTGCTGATTCTAAGTCCCCTGGGAAGATACCCAGGAGTGGAATAACAGGGTCATATGGTGGAGTCATCCCTAGTGTTTTGAGGATTCTCCACACTGCTTTCCAGAGGGGCTGTACCAGTCTGCAGCTTCACCAACAGTGTGTTAGTGTGCCTATCTCTCCACAGCCCCTCCAGCATCAATTATTATTTTCTTCATCTTTGCCATTCTGACTGGCGTAAGGTGATATCTTAAAGTGGTTTTCATTTGCATTTCTCTCATTACTAGAGATTTAGAGCACTTTCTCATGTATTCATTGGTTTGATCAATGTCCTCTGGTGAGAAGTTTCTATTTAACTCTTTGGCCCATTTATTAATTGGGTTGTTAGTGTTTTTGTAGTTGACATTTTTGAGGATTTTGTAGATTCTGGATATGAGACCCTTGTCAGAGGAATCATAGTCCATGATTCTCTCCATTTCCGTAGGAAACCTCTTGACTCTTTTGATTGTTTCCTTGGACTTTTTGATATAATCAGTAGCACTTTCTGTTTCTTATTTTTTTTCTTTCCATTAGTGGGAGGAGGTTACTGGGGCTTGAACCCAGGAGGAGGTCTCTACATCTTAGCTACATCCCCAGCCTTTGTTTGTTTGGGTTTTTTTGTTGTTGCTGTTGTTGTTTGTTTGTTTGTTTGTTTGTTTGTTTTTAGCCTGTTGTGGTGTTTATTTTGAGACAGGTCCTTATTAAGTTGCCCACACTGGCCTAGAACTTGGGATCCTCCTGCCTCTGGCTCTTGAGTAGCTGGGATTACAGGTGTGCTGAACCTGATTAGCACTTCCTGTTTTTAAGAATAAAGAATAAAGGCTTTAAACATAGTAACCCTTTTCACCATGTAACAACAAGAATAATTCTGGCAGTGTTAGGGTCTGCAGTTTTAAAATAGAATTGACATCTCACTGCTCAAGTTATATTAGTTCTTAAAAGCTGTGGATAAGGGGCTGGAGCAGTGGTGGCTCAGTGGTTATGGTGTCTGCCTGGCATGCACGGGTACACAGTTCAAACCCCAGCACCACATACACAATGAAGTCTTAGAGCTACAAAAGCCACTTGAAAAACTAAATATTAGACTCTCTCGCTCTCTCACGGTCCCTCAAAATAAAATATAAAAATGTCCTCTGATGTGGCTTAGTATTTAAAAGCCCATGGGTGAGCTGGACCAGTGGCTCAACCCTAGCACCATGTACACAATGAAGTGTCCCATGAAAGTTACATGAAAAAACAAATAAAGATTGCTTCTCTCTTTCTCTCTCTCTCACTGTCCCCTCTTTAAAAAAAAAAAAAAAAAAAAAAGCCCATGGGTATTCAATCCCTGGTACCAAAAAAGAAAGAAAGAAGAAGAAAAAAATGCTGGGCATAGGACTGAGGATGTAACTCAAAGGGATAACACTTGCCTAGCATGTGTGAGAGCCTAGACTCCATCCCTAATGTTGCAAAAAAATTTTTTAATAAAATAAAATTTGAAAATGGAGAGATCCTTTGTGCCAATACCCAAAGTTGCGGCTATGTGAACTTAAGTTCAAAGATATTAGCTTTTATATGGAATACTAATATTAAATTTGATAATGTAGATGCTTCATTTTGGTACTCAGAAAATGTGTGATACTTGATGTGGCAGTGTTGTGATGATGTTCTCTTCCACAACACTTGTTTTGATTATATCAGACACTTAGTTTTTATATTTTTGGGAATTCTGCACTACCAACCACAACTCTTTTGTCTAATAAACAGGCCACCAGCTACATGCGTGAAGCATGAACTGTACTGCATGCTTTTGGTAGGATCTCAGGTAAAACACATGGCGTGTTTGAGCCTCAGTTTTGTAAACAAGACAGAATAGGTATTTACATTTCACTGATTCATTGTAAAAAACAAAGATTAAAAATGTAAATTATTTTTTATTTTATTCTGTTTAATCATAGACTTTAAAATACCTTTTCTTCATTTGAGGCATCTCCATGAGTCATAAATGTGATTAGCTGGGTCTCTGTTAAAGATGGAGAAGTCTTAGGATCCAGGACCAAATGCCCAAATTATTACCTTCCACGGCTACCTGCATTTCTCTCCTGGATGTCATTTCAGGAGATAGATATACCAACAGAATACAAGACCAGGCAAGAGAGCATTTAACTGAAGCTAAGTCTCTGACCCAACCTCACTGTCAATCTGCTGATGAGCCAGATGTCCTAAGGGCTTGCTGGACCAGAAAGTGGGGAAGGTGTGAAAGAAACCTCCTTAGCCTCTTTTTCTGCATTGTAATCTGGGCCATGCTTGGGGGAGGGGGAAGCAAAGGGATGGGGAGGTTCAGAGCAAAGGAGGAACAAAGGGGAGAGGGGAAGGGGCTAATAAGAAAGGGCAGAAAGATATGACTTCTGGTTGATTCTCCTAAAGCTCATGTGAGCTATCTTCCATCCTCAAGAAAGAGATAGCTCCAGAACCTTCCTATCACGTCAGCTTTAATGATGACAAGAGATTTCAGAATAACTCACGGCCTGCTGGTATAGCTCAGTGGCAGAGTGCTTATGCATGTGTGAGGCCCCAGTTTAAACCTTGAAGGAAAAGAAGGGAGGGAGGGAGCAAGGGAGAAGGAAGGGAGGAGGAAAGAAGGAAGACCAATAGAAGTTGCAGAGAGCATCCAGACAGACTGATCTCAAGGGAAAGCCCTGCCACTTGAACTCAGACCCTGGCCCCTCGTGCACCAAGGTTTAGTACGTCTCCCTAAGGGTCACAATCTCTGCTGATCCTTTTTCTCCTGTGAAGAAGGAAAGCGGGAGAAAGAGGCATCTTGAGTTCTGCCCACATTGGTAAGTGCCTGCTCAGTACCAGGGCTCCTGTGTCACCTGCAGGCCTGCTGTGGTGTCACAGTGACATTAATATTTTTTGAGTATTGCAGTCTGTTCCTTCACATAGATTGGATCGCAGCCCGGCAGGTGATATCATCGCACTCGCTGGGTCCTCTAGTGTATTGTTACTGAATTATTATAGTGAGTTCCTAAAATAATCATTGTCTTTGAAAATCCTTTTAGAACAGTTTTTTTTAATGTTTATTTGGATGCTTCTAAGTCTTTAGAATTCTGTCTCTTTGTGGTGTTCATACGTTGTGGATAGTCCAAAGGATTTCTTTCTCTGTGAACAATTTCATTAATCCTCCTCTTACTTACAGTTTATCAGTAAACTCTAGGGTGTCTTAAGTCAGCTGAGTGCAATACTGATTTTGGTCTCTGGGCATAGTTTTGACAAGAGCTTTTCCTATATATTTCAAGAGCATAATTATCGATAAATATTTCAAATTATTAAAACAAATACTCTGTTGTAAATCATGATGTATGTTTCTAATGTTTATCCAGATTTTATATCCGTTGAATTTCCCCACAGATTTTTACTTTGAAATGGATGTTTTCCACTTGATTTTTAAATTACCATGGTTCAAATGATTCACTGGTCCACTAGGTTTATGGGGAAATTCCATGAAACTGAATGAGATGCCACTGCTTTGACTCACCCACCCCCGCATTTTTTAATATTTTTCTGCTAATTCCTTGTTTGTTATGGAACAGTTTTCTTCAAAACGTGAAAGAAGAAAAAAAAAGCCACAATGTAGATACAACTAAGATACAGGAAAGGAAAACATCCGTGATGACTGGGAAGTGCAAGCCAACCAGCAGTTAAGAAATTAACAGTGATAATGCATATTACCGTCCATACCCTCAGAAAAGTCTGCCAGCTTTTACCATGATAGGAGGGTTGAACTTACTGAGCAAAATATCAAAATGTAGACATAATCCTAAAGTAGGTGCAATGGTTTCTTTTAACTTGGGAATAAACAGACATTCCTCCCACATCTGGCACTCTCCTGATGTGGCTTGCATGAGTCAGCGCTGAACTCTGACTTGAGGAATCATCACTGGGCTGACATCACCGGCAATTTGGAAGATATGCAAAATAAATTGTTTCCTCTCAGAGGAAGGTAGCTGGAAGCCACGTATTTCCAGATGTCCAGTGGTGTCTTAGTATATGGATGTGAATACTTGAGGTGGCTGAGGTTTGTTCTTTTTTGGGGGGAATGCAGTGTTTATTTACCTAATAATTTTTGCATACCTACTTTGTGCTAGTTAATAAAAATAAAACATGATACCTGCCTTTAAGGAGCTTTTAAGTCTTTATAATTTTACTTATTCTGTATGACAGTACAAAAAATTCTACCAGACTTGTGACATTTGATGCTCCTCAAGAATGGAAATTTTTGATGATGTATAACTCAAGAAAATTTGCTTGATGTCTAAGTTTAATAATGTATCCATGAAACCTATAAAAATGTACTATTGTTATACTCTACCACTGAGAAATTCATAAATTTGAAGATGAAGTGGTTTGTTTTTTTTTTAATGTTGGTTTTTGTTTTGTTTTGTTTTTAAAGAGAGAGGGACAGTGAGAGAGAGAGAAAGAGAAAGTCAGTTTTATTTAGTTTTTCATGTGGACTTTGTTGCTCCGAAACTTCATTGTGTACATGGTGCTGGAGTTTGAACCCGTGTACTTGCACATCCCGGGCAAGCGCCATAACTACGGAGTCACTGCTCCAGCCCAAAGATCAAATTTTAATAAACTCATCCTTTTAATCTCTTGGATTTCTCACTCTACAAGGACACCTCAGAAGTGCCGGGGTTTGTTTGGTGTTTGGTTTTTTGGTTTTTTCTCTTCTTCCTGTTTCTGTTGGGGAAATGAGCAACCAATTTAAAAAAACTTTTTTACTCAGCCCTTGAAGTTGGTTTTTGTTGTTGTTTTTGCAGTACTGGGGAGAACCCAGGGCCTCACACATGCTAGGCAGGCACTCTACCACTGAGCTACACCCTCAGACATCCCTGAGGTTTATTAATAAACACCTTAACAATCTGTCGATTTGCTTTAGATTCTTTTGTCTCTCCCTGAGTATCTGGATCTAAACTTCCTCCACACATGTTATATTCTTTGCTGTCAGAGCAACAAAGCCACATGAAAAAGCTAAATAAAATTGATTCTTTCTCTCTCACTATCTCATTCTCTCTTTCAAAAAAAAAAAGTCTTTAAGAAAAAAAAGAGAAGATGGCATGCACAGGGCAGGAAGGAAATGATGCCTCACACTTGCGTTTTTGCTTTTCCTTTTCCCCTGGAGACAAGAGTCGTGTTTGTCCTGGTGACACAGGACAAGGATGCAACATGCAACATGTGTGATTCTCACGGATGTCTATTTTTGTGCTGCAGAAGTGATTGCCCACAGATACATAGCACTGGACTTGGAGGACAGCGAGACTTGTGAATGAGCCATTTGCAAATCCCCAAGGCATTTGGATGGTCACCATCTACACTGACTTGTCAGTTCTTGTCTTACCAAAGTGTTTGGGGTGTTTTTTATTTTTATTTTTTTTTACTTAAAACATTTTAAATAGTTATCCTTGAAACAAAAGTTATATTTTCAGAGTTAATCCTACCACCGATGAGAAAGGTGCTTTCTTTGCCCACTAGTGTCTTGTTTCCAGAAGAATGTGCTCAAGACAGTTAAGTTGTACATTACCTGATAACTTAGTGACAGGAAAGTTATTTCCCTTCCCTTCTATTTCCTCTCTTTGCCCATGAGAATTGGATCTACCTCAGAAAAAGAAAGTGATAATCCATCTTTTCTGTCTTTTTTTCCTCTGTACCCAAATGTAACCTTTTGCCCCTGTCTCTGGAACCCACAAGTTTCTGGTCTTCCTATTCCCCAGTAACCTATCCAAGTCTAGAAGCTCCAGGACCCAAATGAAGCCTCACCTACTCCATGGAGCCTTCCTCTTTATTCCAAATCCAAAATCTTACTGCACTCACCAGTAATTCACATGGTATGCACATGGCCTTATTGGAACTCTTATTTTATTCTTTGGCTGTTCATGTCTCTCCAATGAGATTGCAAGTGATTTTAGAATAGTAAATATTCATCATGCCTCTGATTGTCCCATGATCCTTGGCATATATTAGATACTCAAAAAGTTTTAGTTGATAAAGCATAAGTCTGTTCTTAGTGTCTCCAAAGAAGCCCCAGAGAGTGGGTCTTCTCGATGGATTTCTTGTCACATCATTCTTTGGTCAGAGGCAATAACAATAACTTGGTTTGTCCTGTAAGACTAGGGGTGAGTCTGGATGATCAGCTTCAGGGTAGAACCCTGGAGTCCCAGCTGACTTCAAGTTTGTTGTGGGGGAGGTGAAGGATAAAAGCAATCACCTTCATATTGATCCACCTTCCTTTTTGCGTTTCCCCTCTACTTGTGTGGATCAGCCCTGCCATAACCAAGATAAAGCACAATCTTTTGAAAGAATAAGGCCCAGTCTAAGAATGCTTCTGGATCACAAGTTAACGTTCTGGAATGGTACCACCTATTTTATCATATGGCAAATTTTCCCCCTCACTCCCTCTATCTATGATGATAATGTCTTAACTATGATTTAAAAGCCCAAATTGAAGAATACTTTAAGGGTTATAGAAAAATAACATGTAGCAAACTAGTCTCATATCCTGTTGGTGGGAAGAGTATAAAGAAATTCAGCCTTCTGGAGGGAATGGAATTTGGCCAGTCAACACTATTTGACACTACCTAAGCAACACCAATTGTTCATAGTATTAATATGCCTTAACTAATTTTTATAATAAAACACTTATATAGCCAGGCACAGTAGCATATGCCTTTAATCCTAGCAGCTCAGGAGGCTGAGGCAGGAGGATCACAAGTTCAAAGCCAGCCTCAACAACTTAGTGAGACATATCTCAAAATTAAAAAATAAAAATGGGCTGGGGATGTGACTCAGTGGTTAAGCATCCCTGAGTTCAATCCCTAGTATCAAAAAACAAAAATAAAAAAACTGCTCCAACCCAAAAAGAGATTTAAAAAAAAAAAAACATATACAGGGGGGATGGAGCAGTGGCTCAGCGATTACAGCGCTTGCCTGTCATGCACAAAGACCTGAGTTCAAACCCCAGCACCACATACATAACAAAGATAACAAAGTGCCAGAGCAGCACAAACCATATGAAAAACGAAAGAAAGAAAGAAAAGAAAACACATGGACTCAAAAACCAGAATAGCATTTCTGTGAAGCATGAAGGGAATACCTAGTGGGGCCAAATCAATGGCTGGGCTTTCAGCCAAAGCTGAGCGGTAACTGCCGGGAGCTCAGCTCCTGCCAGTGAAGGGGGAACTATAAATGCACCAAATAAGATAAGAGACTGGGGGCTGGAGCGGTGGCTCAGTGGTTTCGGCGCTTGCCTGGCAAGCACGAGGACCCGGGTTCAAACCCCAGCACCACATACACAACTGAGTGTTGGAGCAACGAGGGCCATGTGAAAAGCTAAATAAAGTTGTTTCTCTCTTCCTCTGTCTCTCTCACTGTCCCTCTCTCTTTAAAAAAAAAAAAAAAAAAAAAAAAAAAGATAAGAGACTGAAGCCCAGGCACTCCTTGAAGCCACAGCCCCCACCCCTGCAAAAGGAAGCCAAAAAGAATGGCGATTAATTGGATGCTAGATCTGGTGCTTCAGAGGAAGCTGTCCTAGTAGGGTGCCTCCCATGCAGTCACTGAGTCACCCTGCTCCATCTCTTTGTCTGGACCTAGGAGGTGCTGACACCACAATGGAACATAAGAACTCCATGATAAGACCTAATGGCGGACTAGGGGCTGGCTTGGTGCAGGAAGCCACAAGAGCACAAGTGATAGAGACAGCAGAAAACAACCTCCCACTGAGATGTGCCTGCCACCCAGCACACTTGAAGAAAACTATGTTCACAGAGGCTGTAATAAAAATAAGCAATTGAAACACTGGTTCACTCAAGATGAAATCAAGTTTTCAAACAGCTGACCATGCATTTAAAATGAATATATTTAGAGTAGTCAAAGAGATAAAGTTGTAACATTAAAAAACAAAGATAGATATGACTTAAAAGCAGATAGATATAAAAAGTGTAGAACTCTTGGAAATTAAAAATTCAGTGGGGGTTGGGGGTGTAGCTCAGTGATGGGGCCTTCCCTGGCATTCATGAGGCCCTGGATTCAATCCCCAGCAATACACACACAATTAGTGAATTTTAAAACATCAACTGATAGAACAACTGCACTATACTTGGTTGCAGAAAGAAGTAATGAATGAGACAAGAGTACTGAGTTTACCCAGATCCAAGCACCAGGAAAAACAAAGATTACAAACACAACACACTCAGAGAAGATAGACTGCAAGGCTCTTAACGGGCCTGATGGGAACCGTGGAAGAAAAGAAGGAGCAATATGTGAAGCGGTGTTTAAAGAAATGTTTGCTAAATTTTTCAAAAATTGAAGCAGGTCCTTGCCTCCAGGTATGGAACAGGATTAACCCATATAGGTTGAAATTTAAAGTGAAACTATAGAAAATCTAGGACTTAATGTAAAATCTTAAAAGCCAACATAGAGAGAGTAGTTTGCCTGTCACAGAATAAAAATCATACTGACAGCAGGGTCCTCTCCTGCAAAAATGTAGCCCAGAGAAAATGGAATCCTATTGTTCAGTGCTGAGGGGAAATTATTTGGACAGAGTTTTACAACTTACCAAATTATTATTCAGGTATGAAAGCAATAGAGACATTTTCGGACCTACAAGCATTTGACTTTCCCATTCATAGACCCTCATTAAAAGAGTAATTAAAGAGTGAACATGCTTCAAAAGGAAAAGTAACACAGCAGAGAAAGATACAATCTAAGAAAGCTGTTAGGTCCCTGGTTTAATGGATATGTGGTTAATCACAGTCAACCACAGCTTGAAAAAATAACATGTATTTCTATGGAAGGCTAAAACAAATGCTAGGAGCAACCAGATGGGGTAGTTGGGTCTATAGTTAAAATATTCTTGTGAGGTGAGTGGGGATCCTGAGAAGCTTTAAGTGTACATTTTAAGAAAATGTGCATGACCTCTAGAAGAGAAACGCAGCCTACATCTTCACAACCAGCTGAGGGGTAAAAGGTGGGAAATCAGACATGGGATAGGTTACCAATACAACAGGAGACAAGGACAGGGGAGAAGGGTAAGTAAAATGATGAATCTGGAAATAAGTCCAAATATCCAGATATGAGCAAGCAAAATACTGTAATGGGTTAAGATCATTTGTAAAAGGAAACAGGTGATTAGTTTGGATTTTTTAAAATCCATAAGGCAGACAGCTAAAGCATATGAAACAAAATCACCCAGGTGAAAATAGAGATTAAAATGTGATATAAAAATACCAGAAAAAAAGGTGATAGAGCAGTGTTAATATTAGACAGCATTTAGCCTTCCCTTTTGCTGGGCATGGTAATGGATGACTGTAATTCCAGCAACTGGGGCAGGAGGATTGCAAGTTCAAAGCCAGCTTCAGCAACTTAGCAAGTCCCTAAGCAACTTAATGAGACCCTCTCTCAGAATAAAAAATAAAAAGGGCTAGAGATGTGGCTCAGTGGTTAAGCACCCCTGGGTTCAATCCCTGGTAGCAAAAAGAATGTACCTTTTATCTAATCAAGGTATATGTTTTAGGTTTAAACTTGATAGATTATTGCAACACAGCTACAAATAGGATACAGAAGAATCTCAACACCCTAAAGAGTCCCTGGTGGACCCTTGCAATGAGGCCAGCACCTGACCTCCCATCTTTTTTGTGCCCTCTCTGTTCTCTGTTCTATTTTTCAGAGTATCACATATAATCAGACAGTGTACAGTCTTTTGAGACCAATACAGTTCTTTTTTTATTAGTGCATTACATAATGAAGGAATTTGTTATTACGCATTCATACATGCATACATTATATCAACATCTTGACCCAATTCCTCCCAAGCAACCCCCACTCTCCCTCTCCCCAGTCTCTTTCCTCCACTGATCTACCCCCAATTATATGTATGTATGTATGTACATATGTGTACTTTTCCAGTTTTAAATGCCTGCATGTGAACTATTCGATATCTCATCGGTACAGAGTATACTATACAGTGTTCATATCTCTGCTCTTCCCTCACCATCCTCCCCCTCCCCGTTCTCCCACTCAACTCAGTCAAGCTTGTCTCAGTTCATTTGTTAACCAGTGTTTGATGGATCTAACTTATAATCTTGTCCTCTCACTCTTTCCTTTCTTTTACCCTAGCATCCACATATGAGAGAAAACATTCAACCTTTGAGTTTCTGAGTTTGGCTAATTTTACTTAACATGATCTTCTTCATTTCCATCTACTTACCAGCAAAAGCCATGATTTTATTCTTTTTAATAACTGAGTAGAACTTGTGTGTATGTGTGTGTGTGTGTGTGTGTGTGTGTGTGTGTGTGTGTTTCTTGATCCATTCATCATCCTATGATGGGCATCTGGGTTAACACAATTCTTAATAGCAAAATGACCTACAAGCACATCATCATGGAATTGTCTTTAGGAAATTGTATGCATCCACAGCATCTTCATTTCAGGGCACTCAAGATGAAATTGATCCCCAGGTGCCAATGCCTTAAAATCTCCAAGACATCCTATGAAAGTGAAACCTCAATACATACACATATTGCAGGAACAATATATATGGTAGAATTCCATTTGTTTACATATCATTTATATAAATGTGCACATAGTTCTGGAACAATATACACCAAATTTACCAGGGCTCACTGAGGAATGGCATGGAGGTGAAGAAACTCTACCTTCCGTATTAAAAATAAATTTTTAAAGGGCTGGAGTGGTGTCTCAGCAGTAGAGCACTTGCCTGGCATGTGTGAGGACCCGGGTTTGAACCCCAGCACCATATACACAACTAAGTGTTGGAAAAACAAAAACCAGGAAAAAAATGTTTTAAAATGACAGATTTTTTTTTTAAGAGAGAGGGACAGTGACAGAGATAGAGAAAGAGAGAAACAACTTTACTTAGTTTTTCACATGGCCTTAGTTGCTCCAACACTTAGTTGTGTACGTGGTGCTGGGGTTTGAACCTGGATCCTCATGCTTGCCAGGCAAGCGCCGAAACCACTGAGCCACCACTCCAGCCCCAAATGACAGATTTTAAGTAGCAAAAAAATAAAATACCTCGATATAACTTAACAATAGCTATACATATCCTTTTTTTTTTTTTAAGAGAGAAGGACAGTGAGAAAGAGACAGAGAGAAACAATTTTTATTGAGTTTTTCACATAGCTTTTGTTGCTCTGACACTTAGTTGTGTATGTGGGTGCTGGGGTTTGACCCTATGTCCTTGCGCATGCTGGGCAAGCGCCATAACCGCCGAGCCACCGCTCCAGCCCCTATACAAATCCTTTGTAAGGAAAACTATAAAACAATCCTGAAATCCCAGATTAGATGGAAACAAACATCATGGAGTAGGGTCAACAACATAAAGATGCCAGTTCTTTAATTAACTTACAAATTTAATCTCAATAAAAACACCACCAGGTTTTTCTTTTTTTTCTGGATGTACATAACTTGATTATAAAGTGTGTTATGAGAAACAGGCAACAATTTCTCACACTAGTTACAGATTTAAATGTCATTCTCCTGAGTTTTACCTTGAAGGCCTTATTGTTCTTTTATCCCTAACATAGCAACTAATGAAGAGTAGACTCCAGTGATTACTTTCCCTGAGGCACGCTCAAAACTGACCAGCACTTATGTTCCAGTGTCCTGTCACAGCCCTGGAGGTGTCATTTATACCTCTGGTATGTGCTAGATAAGCTGGTCTTTATTTATGTTGCTCTATCTTTGTTATTTCAAGTAGTTTCTCTGAAGCTAAGTGGTTTTGTTTTATTTTATTTTAATCTTAGCTGTCAGGGGTCTCATACATACAAATGCAGAACCTTTTCTATGAGTTGTCACAGGTGGGCTCAGCTTTCCACTGCCCTGCTTCCCTAGCAACTGCCTAAATAAGTAGATCTCACTTTTTCATCATCAGTATGTGTTAGGATTCTAGCTCTCCAAGGATACAAGTACAACAAATTTAATTACAGATCTAACTGACTTTTGTTTATGATTCATAAATTGAGGTAGCCTCCATTCTACAAAATAGGATGAGAGGTCTGGGTGGGCAGTAGCATAAAGGTGGATTTTATAAGATGGGGACAAGGAAAAAGAACAATAGGAAAGAAGCTGACTGGTTAACATCAGGTAGCTTATTTATCAGAGTTGAAGCAGTGGGGACTTATTACTCTGACTTAAATAGACTGGGGTCTTTCAGGAAACACTGATCAGTCTGGAGATCTGCTTCCTTGATTCAGTTTGAATAGCATTTAGCAAGTGACTCCATTTTGTTTCACTCTGGTCTGTTGGTGCTTAGTGAAGGAGTTCTGCCCAAGATAATGCCCTCCCATAATTTTATTTCAAATAAGAAAGAGCTGAGACTGTAATAACCACCACCAAAGATATATCATACAAAGATGTTAGCCATCATTAATGTTTATTAATGATGTAAAATAGTAATAATTACTATCAGAAGACCCTAATTTCACATTGCCTATTCAGGAAATTTCAGTATGCGATAAAGTTTTAGAATGTGGTACTCCACTTGAAAACTTTGTTAATTGTATTGATAGTATAAATTTGATGGTTATGATTGTAGCTGTGTGTGTGTGTGTGTGTGTGTGTGTATTAGTTACAGGATTAAACCTGGGGCCTTGGAGGCCAGTGCTCAACCACTGAGATACTACCCCAGCCCTTACTTTCTTGAGTCACTAAGTTGCCGAGGTTGACCTTGAACTTGTCATCCTCCTTCATTAGACTCCCAGGTAGCTGGGATTTCAGCAGTATGCTGCCACATTGGGCTTTTTCCTAGATTTGAGGAGTGTTTCAGGGTGGATTTGGGTGGGTTGTTTCTTTTTAGGAAGTTTAAATGTTTATGTTATGTTTCTCTTGAAAATTCCTGCCTGTAGAAAGCAAACGATGAAATTCAGTCTGTTTCATTAACCTTAGAACTAATGATCTTCAAGACCCTTTTGTTCTTTATTTCATTTTCAAAAATAACTATTGTGCTTTCTCAGTATAATTATCTGTAGATCCAAATTCATGAATCCAAACTTCAGTTTGCTTATTTCTGTAATCTAAAAAACCCTTGGTTTCTTTTCCAGAAATACTTCACAGATATCATAGTCATGGAGCAATTTTACATATACATTTTTTTCCCTTCCAAGGACCTTAATCATGAAACCTTGATGGCCATTTTATACACTGGTAAACTCTAGATATCAGCTGCTCCTGAAGATCTAGAGGATCTAAGGTCAAACCCCAGGCCAGTGCCCTCTCCAAGTTTGGGCATACTCCTGACATAGTCACTTCCAATGTCCCAGTTTCTGCTTCCATGGAGATAGTTTATTTTACCTATCTTGAGCAACTTCTTCTTTTCTGTGCAATTTTGATACAAACATGAATTTTCTGTGATTTCTATAAAAGTCATTCATGCAACACATTGTTGTGTATTTAGCAGATTTTACTAAAGAGCTGGAAAAAGTTGAAAGCTATTTGCATCTCCAAATAGAAATGATGAGTATAAACCCCAGCCACCTGCCCTGTTGCTCAAACTACTCCTCTTTCTAGCTCCCTGGCTCTGGGAACTTACCTGCTCCTACTTCAAGTCTGTATTCCCAATGGAGAGGGAACAGTTTCACCATCTCTTGTATCTTGGCTTCACCTAACTCTACCTTCAGTGATTCTCCTTCTGTGCCCCTGTCTTCATGCCCATGTTTATTTAGATATTTTCCATAACGTAAATGTCTTCATTCTGAGAAGGAGAATCAGCTTCTAGGATATTAACTTTTCTCTCCTTGGTGTATTTTGGATGTGCTTCTCCTGTTCTTTTGATTTTTAATTTTTTCCCTTCACTGTGTCCTGCCTCCAATTTCTTTCCCCTTCTCTTCTCCTTCTCCTCCACAAACTCACTGAGAGGCTTTATACCCAAGCCTTTTCTTTCCAAAGACAGCCTCATGGTTGTCCCTAGGAGAGAATGGCAGAACTCCTCCATGCTGTGACAGTGTTGGAGCTGCTGTGAGGATCTGCGCCTCACACAGGGTTTTGTGGAACTGAGTGGGGCCGGGGACTTTCCTTTGCCCACATACTAAGCACTGTCCCTCAGTCTTGCACCAGCAGCTGGAACTCTACAATTATTTCTTTTAAAATTTATTTTGCAGCCTTTCTTTAAGGCTTGTTTTGCACTCCAATCTGTCAATTACTGACTGGGTAAAGGTAAAGAGAAGTGTAGGTTTCACTAGACAGATTTCTCAGAAAAGGTTTCCAGGTTTTACAGGATGCCACAAAGATGCCCTGCATCACCACCACCCCCACTTTTTAGGAAGCCTGCCTTTTTTTAAATTTTTTGGTCTTCTTTCTCTTTTTTAATATGATTTTGAAAATGCTCATCCTTCTCCCAATCCTTCCTGATCTTGCCGTGTTGAGAAACACTGTTTATGTTAAACGTGGAGGACACTGACTTCCTGTCTCCCATAACTGTTCTACTGTTTAAATCTTCATACCATTGACTGCTGGACTCACTAAGCGGATGGTTGTTACTTTTCATAGTCCTGGATTGGACAACCTGTCCCTGCATTCTTTCAGAATTCTACTTGGAGTTGCCTCTGTGCTGGAGTCTTCTGATGATATGTTCCCAGTGACTAAATTCCAGTGTTTTTTCCTATTCAGTGCTCATTGCTGAGTGGTGAACAGCTTTTGGAAAATAGATCACTGTCTTTACCCTCCTGGGATTTGGGCAGGCGCATGTCAAGTTGTATTATTATATCTTTATAAAGATTGCAAGAGAAATATAAAATCAGAGGTCTAAAACGAACTTGGCTGTTTTGCCCTCCTACATAGGAGGTCCTACATAGGGCCGAAGCTTGGTGAAATGAGAAGACTGTGTGGCGTAGTAAAACACGAGGCCAGAAGCAGAAGACAGCTTTAATTCCTGTTGTGCCATTTCTAGCTATGTGAACTTGTGCAAGTCACATACATCTTCTGAACCTGGGTCTTCTTCTGCCCAATGAGGAGAGTAAGACATACCTCCCCGGTATGGGCCCCAGCCAATCAGATGCCTTTGTGCAAAATATCAAAAGGCAACCGCACTGTGTGGACATAGCCCTGGGTGTGCACAGTAATGTGAAGGAGCACAAGCTAGATTACAGCCCACGCTTGCCCCTCAGCCTGGCACACTAGTGCAGAGCTTAACCTTAGCAACAGTCAGGAAGCCCTACCCATCTTCACCATTAGAAGCAAACCTGAAGGAGGGACCACAAGAGATCCTGCCTGCTAGCTTGGCAGAGAGTTAGCACCTTTTAAGAAGGTGCCTGCTTTCTTGACTTGTAACTAGTCTTGCTTTTACACTGTGTTTTTATTGCATCATTAACTATATCATATTAACATATTAGCCCAAGGATGTCACTCTTGAAGAATGTGCACGGGGAAGAACATTCCTTTTCCTTGCTAGTCTGGCCCCCATCCTCTGTCTCCTTCACAGATTGTCAGAACATTAAATGAGACCACAAATGGGAATGCCTGTGGAACATGATCCCAAACACTACGTTTCTCAGTTGTTTCTTTTTAGTATTCCTCCAAGGTATTCTAGCATTTGTCTGGGCTTTCTTCTATCTTCTAAAGATTTCCAAATTAGGGCGCCTGCCCCCCAAGAAGTAAGGATGCTCCATTGAGATGTGAAATAAAAGTAAAAAAAACTTTGATTTATATTTATTTTAAACTTAGTGGGGAAGAAGTTAAGCTTTTCCAACTTTTGACATCAATTGATCTATGGATTTAATTATAAATAGCTGTGCTTAACCTTTTTTCTCTGATACCAGTTAGTGATAACTATGTTTGAAGATCAGTGCTCAATTCTCACATATCTGTAGTCACTGAATCCTCTAGGTATTATCATGCTTGTTATTCTTCCTTACCTTTTTTTATTTAAATTGTGCATAGCTGTTCATTGCTTTATCTTCCAGGATAGAGCTTCGGAAACTATGCAGTAAAGCATCCTCATTTCCTACAGCCTCATTTCTTGTTATATGTTGAGGCTATGGGAGCAGCAAGCTTTGTACCTAAAAGACGAATTCTTTGTATAAAATAATTTGTTATTTAAGACAAAGTCAAACTGGGATCCTTTTGGTTTATTCCTAGAAATTCAGTAAAATAAGATAAAAATGTAGACTGATCTGGATCCAGGTGGCCCTGGCTAGATGGCATTAGGCAAGTTGCTTAACCTGAGTCCATGCCTCAGTGTTCTTATCTGTAATGAGTACTTGCCTTATCAGATTAAAGTGACAACTGAAAAGATTACTGCCCATGGCATTGTGAGAATAGAGACAGTTGCATGTTAAACCCAAGTTTGCTGTTGTCATCATTACCATCATCATCTTCCTCCTGGGAGAGGTATCCTCCACACCCAGACCCATACGACCCTCAACTGGACTAGTGGCAATTCTGAATTCATTCACTTTCTCAGCAAATATATACTGGCAGTCTCCTGTGGACCAGCACTTTGCTAAGTGTTGGATGCTTCACTCCCATGACAGTGTCTTGCTTCTGTGTGCTGAGAATCTGTGTGCAGATTGTGGTCACATACCATACCATAGCAGTCCACTTTGCAATGGGTTCAGTTTCTACCTGAATAGCCAATGTAAATGCCTTTGATGTGGCAAAACCATGAAACATCTTGCTCTTGTAGAATCACCAAACACTGTGAATTTCCCACCATGTGATGTCTCAAAGTACAATAGACTTCCCTGAATTATTAATTCCACATGTCATTGCTGTAGATTCCTTGGTTATTATTCCACCTTTGGACTGTTTCCTGATTGTTCAGATTGTTCCACTTACATGGGCTTCTTCATGAGAACAATCCCTCCAGGTTCACTCAAGGTATTTTTACCTCAACTTATCCCATCTTCAAAAAGGGTCATTCTCTTTCCCAAATTGCAGTCTTCTGGGACTGTATGACATTCCTACAGCATATTCTTTTCAACTATTAAACATTGGTAGAGGAAGAGACGTTCTCAATATTATATAAAAAGCTGGCAAACAGAATTATTTTACTATTGAAGAGCATGTCTGTATTCTTTCATCTCTCACTGAAGAAATGGTTTGTATAAAAATTTAATAAAATTTCCATTATGTTAAAGCCATTCATATTAATCTATGCATATACCCCAGGATATGGACAGAAAGAGAAAGGGAAACAATAACATCAGTATTTTTCTCCTTATTTCTTTCCAATCCTTTTACTGCTCATATACAAAGTAATATAATATTGGGAGCCATCAAACTCCAAATTACATCTGATAAGGGAATATACTTTCCAGACCAGTGATGGATTTTCCCAGCATCCAGTGAGAAAAGAGATACAAATTTTTAAAAATCTACATATGAATGTTCTCTAAATATTCATTTTGTTATGACTTGTTTGATTTCTTCAAAAAATTGCTGTTTTGTGACAATAACTTAGATGTGAGAAGCAAAGTCATATATTTCATTTTTTCCAACATATGAGCTAAGAATAAAATGTTGGTGCTGGAATTGGACATTATATTCTCCAGGCAGAGGAAACGGACATTTATTGGATGTTATTGCTGCTTTCTTCACACTAATGACATTAGGAAAGCTCTTTGAGTAATATAATTTGGACATATTATTTCTGCATTTCAGGTCATGCAAGACAAGATAATCTGCCTTCCGAAAAGAGTGCAGCCTGCTCAGAACCACTCTTCCGTTTCGAATGTGTCTCAGGCGGTTGCCAGTACCACCCCACTGCCTCCATCTAAACCATCTCCTGTGAACCCTGCCACTGTGGAAATGAAAGGACTGAAGACAGACCTGGACCTTCAGCAGTACAGCTTTATAAACCAGATGTGTTACGAGCGGGCCCTCCACTGGTATGCCAAGTATTTCCCTTACCTTGTGCTCATCCACACCCTGGTCTTCATGCTCTGCAGTAACTTTTGGTTCAAATTCCCTGGCTCCAGCTCCAAAATAGAACATTTCATCTCTATCCTGGGGAAGTGTTTCGACTCTCCCTGGACCACGCGGGCTTTGTCTGAAGTGTCTGGGGAGGACTCCGAAGAAAAGGACAACAGGAAGAACAACATGAACAGGTCCAACACCATCCAGTCTGGTCCCGAAGGCAGCCTGGTCAACTCTCAGTCTCTAAAGTCAATCCCCGAGAAGTTCGTGGTTGACAAATCGACCGCAGGGGCTCTGGATAAGAAGGAAGGTGAGCAAGCAAAGGCCTTATTTGAAAAGGTGAAGAAATTCAGGCTGCATGTGGAAGAAGGTGATATACTATATGCCATGTATGTTCGCCAGACCGTACTGAAGGTTATCAAATTCCTAATCATAATTGCATACAATAGCGCTCTGGTTTCCAAAGTCCAGTTTACAGTGGACTGTAATGTTGACATTCAGGACATGACTGGCTATAAAAACTTTTCTTGCAATCACACCATGGCACACTTGTTCTCGAAACTCTCCTTTTGCTACTTGTGCTTCGTAAGCATCTACGGATTGACGTGCCTTTATACCTTATACTGGCTGTTCTACCGTTCTCTAAGGGAATATTCTTTTGAGTATGTCCGCCAGGAGACTGGAATTGATGATATTCCAGATGTGAAAAATGACTTTGCTTTTATGCTTCATATGATAGATCAGTATGACCCTCTTTATTCCAAGAGGTTTGCAGTGTTTCTGTCTGAGGTCAGTGAAAACAAACTGAAGCAGCTGAACCTAAACAACGAGTGGACTCCTGACAAACTGAGGCAGAAGCTGCAGACCAATGCCCATAATCGACTGGAATTGCCTCTTATTATGCTTTCTGGCCTTCCAGACACTGTTTTTGAAATCACAGAGTTGCAGTCTCTAAAACTTGAAATCATTAAGAATGTAATGATACCAGCCACCATTGCCCAGCTAGACAATCTCCAAGAGCTCTCTCTCCACCAGTGCTCTGTCAAAATCCATAGTGCAGCTCTCTCTTTCCTAAAGGAAAACCTCAAGGTCTTGAGCGTCAAGTTTGATGACATTAGGGAGCTGCCCCCCTGGATGTATGGACTCCGGAACTTGGAAGAGCTCTACCTGGTTGGCTCCCTAAGTCATGACATTTCCAAAAATATTACCCTTGAGTCTCTGCGGGATCTCAAAAGCCTTAAAATCCTGTCTATCAAAAGCAATGTCTCCAAAATCCCTCAGGCAGTGGTGGATGTTTCCAGCCATCTCCAAAAGATGTGCATCCATAACGACGGCACCAAGCTGGTCATGCTCAACAACTTAAAGAAGATGACCAACCTGACAGAGCTGGAACTGGTCCACTGTGACCTGGAGCGCATTCCCCATGCCGTGTTCAGCCTGCTCAGCCTCCAGGAACTGGACCTGAAGGAAAACAATCTGAAATCCATAGAGGAAATTGTGAGCTTCCAGCACCTGAGAAAGTTGACCGTGCTGAAACTGTGGCATAACAGCATCACCTACATCCCAGAGCACATAAAGAAGCTCACCAGCCTGGAACGACTCTCCTTCAGCCACAATAAAATAGAGGTGCTGCCCTCCCACCTCTTCCTATGCAACAAAATCCGCTACTTGGACTTATCCTACAATGACATTCGATTTATCCCACCGGAAGTTGGAGTTCTACAAAGTTTACAGTATTTTTCCATCACTTGCAACAAAGTGGAAAGCCTTCCAGATGAACTCTACTTCTGCAAGAAACTTAAAACTCTGAAGATTGGGAAAAACAGCCTGTCCATACTCTCACCGAAAATTGGAAATTTACTGTTTCTTTCCTACTTAGATGTTAAAGGCAATCACTTTGAGATCCTCCCTCCAGAACTTGGTGACTGCCGGGCTCTGAAGCGAGCTGGTTTGGTTGTCGAAGATGCCCTGTTTGAAACTCTGCCTTCCGACATCCGGGAGCAAATGAAAGCTGAATAACTTATTTTTCATCAGTTTGACTGAAACACGCTTCTACCAAATACAGTATAAATAATTAGATAGTCTAATGCCTTTCCTATTTTATTTTTATTTTTTTCTTTTTCACACAAAACAAAATGTACACAAAGATTGAGTAAGGAGTATGTATTTTTTAATAAAAATTTAATTGTATTTTTTCAATATTAATATTTTAAAGTTTTATTTGTCTTGGAACCTAATGTATCCACTGTTGTTTTCTACTGGCAGAAACAGATGGTTCCATCTGTTTTTTGGTTTTGTCTTATTTTTTTCAGCTCATTCTCATGAAAGGGAGAGAACTATAACTTGCATGCGCTTTGGCACATTTTAAATAGGTGAAGTTATTTTGCCAAGGTCATTTTCAGCCCTTTTGCATCTGTACAGGGTCCTTATTTTTGTTTTCCTCATGTGTGTACCAAGGAATTTGTGCTAGTTGATTATGGTAGTAACAAATGCCTTCTCCATTGGCCAAATCTTAGATCCAACAGAAAACTCTTCTCTGAAGTGCAAATTCACTTAAGTGCTTTGTCACAGAGTATTAAATATCTTGCCCCTAAATTGAATTATTTCATATACCTGACAGCTTTATTATCCTTAGACAAGCATTTTGTGAGTTTCTGAAGGATGCAATCCTTCGTGGTTGACATGCTCGAAATGGTCTTTTGTAATTCAACTGATTTGCATTTTTGCCAACATTTTTACAAATCATTTAAAAACTAAAAATAAAAGCATCCCCCTTCTTTAATTTCAACACTGCTGTGTAGTACTGGTGGACAGCCTTAGAGAAATTAGATTTCTTTTAATATCCTATTAGATAATTAAATTTAAAAATCACAGACTTAGAAGCCTGGTTTTTGAGTAATTATATCATCTTTGATATCTTGATATGCAGATGCATCAGATGGTGGGGGAAGTCACTACCAAAGCGCTCTGTTAAAAACTGGCATATTCCATTCAGCTCTCCCTTGCTCCAGGCACTGTGGCAGTGGTAATTTATTCAAATTCTGCCTGTTTTTCATAAAATAATCCATATATATGTATTTGTTGATTTCACACAAGCCTGTTAGTGGTAAAACACAGGAACCCTGCTCGATGGCTTAAAATATGTCTAAAACCATCTGATGGCTTAAAATATGTCTAAAACCATCTAAAATGGTTGATACTTTTTTAGAAGTGTGAATAAAGTGGTAAGTGGTTTCACTTGCAATAATTTTTGCCTGGATAATCAGCAGAACCTTTATTTACCTTTTTACTTAAAATCCAACAGAGCATGGAGATATGAGCTAAATATTTCACTGATTGATCTAAGAAAGTTTGGTAACTTAACAGTGAAATAATGTAGGAAGATGACTTGGGTGGGTTTTCAAAACGCTGTTTTTAAAAATTAATTCTTGATCCTGGTGAATTTGCCCAGTGTTACTTTGAGCTGTATACAGAAGGCAGCTACAGGAACTCTTAGCAGACACATGTACCTTGCTCCTGTTTTAAATGTTCAGATACATCAGGGGGTGAAGGATTTAAGGGAAATATGCATTTCACTTGCTTAATAATCCAATCACAGCAACCAAGCATTTCACGTTTTCTGTTCTATGTCAAAGTTTCAAAATGGTGATTTTTGTATAACTGACTAATTTAGACCTAAAGTTAAAATAATTAATGTTTTGGAATACTAACACAATCTAATTCTTACATGATAAAATATCCAATTCCAGAATATTTGGATCCTGGATATGAATGGTGTGTTGCATTTAGAAACATATTCCTATTTGTTTTAAGCAAACAAACAATTTGTTGGCAGATTGTCCTTGAACATGACTAAAATACTCTATTGAAAAGTAAGCTTACACACCTGATGCCCGAACATTGGGTGCATTGTTTTTCTTGATTGACATGTACGGTTATTTTCTATATGACCCCTCCAAAGGGATCTTTTCAGGTTAAAATCCTATTTATGCTAAAGTACTTAACTGGTAATAATAGTAACCTCATATGGGTTCCCAAGTGAAATAAGTCACTAATAATTGGCTTTTATCACTTGCTCAAACTTCCAAAAGAATTTTATTTGTTCTCTTAATGATTTTGCAGGATAAATCAGAATAGTTCCACAACTTTTATGTTTTAGTAAGAGGGGAAATTCATAGATCTTTCTATTCAATTTTATAAAAATCAGAAGTCTAAAAAACTTAATTTTGAGTCTAAATTTTCTGACTCTGGCCCTTTTAATATTGTAAGTTTTTGTTCACATTCTTAAGTAAATTACTATTTAGCCTTTAAATGGGAAACTCAGGTAAATGAACTGCTGACTTTTCTAAAGTTCTTTAACTGACCAACTCAGTGGACAGGAGTATTTACCTAATCACTTTCTGTGTTTTCCAAGTGCTCTTGCTAAAAAGGAACAACTAGCTATCTTTCTCCAGCCTCTATAGAATTCACAAGAAACTGCTGTGTAAATATATAAAAGCACTCTATGTATTCTTAATTCCAATGGCTGCTTGAACCTTGTGATAGGTAAGCTTTATTTGGTGAGTTTTAATGTTGAAAGGCAAAGCAGAAATAATTGTTCAGTGGTGGTCTGGTTGGAAAGAATGTATCCCAATGGAACCCCCCTCAGAACACCACGCCTCAGAAAACTGTTGTATTTTCTTGTTATGTGTTGGGGTTTGTTTTGTTTTTAATGTCATGGTTTTGATACAGTGGTATCTGCTATTTACAATTATAGATTTCTCTTATTGTTCTTCTCTTTCCCTCTTGCTGTATTCCCCAACTGTTTTAATGAATTCTAACAATGTACATGGCATCTTGTACAACAGGCACTGATTTTTCAAAAAAGCTGGGGAAAGATGCCTGTTGTACTTTGCTCATTTCTAGGAGCATCCTTACCTGGCCCTCATTCCCTATTTGTGGAGGGGTCTAAACTACCTGGAGTCTTCCTTGGTTTACTTGGGATAAAGGAAGTACAAGTTCTTACAGTCTGCTTAAAATATGCTATTTTATGATTTCTGATTTTAAAAAAGAGAAAACAAAATCTTTATCTCTTGTTAACATTTCCTCCTAGTAGGGTTTTGCTGTTATTTTCTACTATGTGTACAGTCTGTTGTTTAAGTAGTTTATTGTACTAATTCAATTTTATATCAAATACCTGATTGGTCATCCTGATATATTTATTTAAACAATGAATATTCATGGTTCATCATTATGAAAACTGTCAGCAGTACTTAGCAGTAAACAGATAAGATAAATGTTAATGTAATTTCAATTTCTTTTGAGGGAGTGAATTAAGATTTAGTTAACATTCTCCTGTGAATCCTGAATGTGATCCTACTAATCAAACATTTCACCTTTGGGGTAGAATCTCAATAACTTTGGATAGGGTTCCATACCAGACCTCAAGGTAGCAATACAAATGAACAAAACAGAATAGTCAGGAGTGAGGAGACTGCCTAAAGGGTCTACACGATTCTCTCATCTTTCCTTGTCTACTTAGAAAAGTTGGATGGCCTTGACCAGGATGAGACCTGGCCCGCTGTCATGCTTCCAACACTTTCCTAGCAGCCTTCCAAACTAGTATCCACTCTAATCAGAGTTGTTCGCTGATGCAGATAGCATGCTAGCATTCATTCTGCGGAGACAAGAAGGTCTCCCCTGCCACAGGAATGTTTTTTTAATCAGAAGATCTTCACAAGGGGTATCTAACTTTGGACAATTCAATTTCTTGGCCATGTCAAGTAACAGTCCCTTTGCATGGTTTTTAGTGTTGTATGAATTTGCTTCCTTCTGAACATCTCTCTCCCACCTTATGATGCTTTTTTTTTTTACATTTTTTTTAAAAGAGAAAGGGACAGTGAGAGAGAGAAAGAAAAAATCAACTTTATTTAGTTTTTCGTATGGCTTCCATTGCTCTGACACTTCGTTGTGCACATAGTGCTGGGGTTTGAACCCATGTCCTCGTGCATGCCAGCATGTGCCATAACTTCTGAGTCACCGCTCCAGCCCCCTTGTGTTGCTTTTTCATTGGGGTTGAAACTTCATGCATTATATGCCCCTCATCTCCTCACTAACTTTAAGTGTTTGGATTGTGTCAACTACTGGCAAAACCTCTAAGACTGACAAGAAGAGGCTTGAAATTTGACTTTTCATAATACAAATTCATGATAAAATGTCTTAATGTTATTTGGCTATGTAGTACATAGGACAGAAAATAACTTAAATAAAATCATTTTTGTAAATTAATATTGAAATTAGTCCCTTATTTGTTTTCATAAGTCATGTTCATCTTTGCATTTCTTCAACTATTACTAAGTCTCTCTGTGCTTGCAGGAAATGGGCTGTGTGCATTCTTTCACTTGGTGTCAAGCTAGTTTCTGTAATTGTGACTAATTATTTCCTTCCTTATTTCACTGTCCTGCACCTACCTAAAGTGGCCCTAGAGTTTCATTTGGGTAATTATGCCTTAATATATAATCCAGAGTGCAATTTTTATGCATTTGGCTGACCAGATTGTATAATGGCTGTCCAGTCCAGCTTTCAGTAAATCCCCTTATAATACTGATGGTGGTTATTTAAAGGAATCAGAATGGTTCTGCACAGCTACAAGTCCTCCCTAATTAACCACTTCACCTTAGATATATGGAAACCAGCTACAAGAAAATTTTATGTACCACTTATGCAGAAGAAAATTGTGACTAGTAACTGTCGAAGGTAAATTGTCACTACACATATTCTTCTGTATAGCATTTATTTTCCTGATATTCAGCTCTTTGGAGAAGGATGATTGAGATGAGGAAGGATGGTGAGTGTGGTGGAATGTGAATATGAGTGTCGGACACTTAGAAGAGATTGTGAGAACTGTGAAGAACTTTGGGAAACATGCTGGGACTACAGTAGATTCCCGACAGCTGGTGATTTCAGTGCATTTTGCACACAATACACAGTAGATTTATTTTTAAGTCCTTTAAGGAATTAATTATACTTCAACTCATTATACTTGAGACAAATACCATTTTTTAAAGTGATTGGTTCCCTTCTTATTATAAGTCTCAGGTAATAGAAATCTTGAGAAAAGTGGCACAAAAGAAGGAACATACGCTTTCCATTTTATCTTCCATAATTATTCTATTTAAAAAATCCCAGAAGTGATTCTCATATGACATCTTTTATACACATATACATACACGTGTATACATATATTTGTACATACATATAACTTCTTCACTTTGAATTGTGGAAGTTCTTGGAATCCCATTGTAATTTTACATAGACAGTGTGTGATAATTTTGTTAAATAGTTTAAGTAACATTTGGGTAGCTTTTAATATTTTTCTTGGAAAAAAAATAATAATATTTTTCTTGGGCTGATTGAGTGCAAGCATAATTAAGACCAATGCAAAAATATGAAGATGTATGCATTGTGCATCTCAGGAATGAAGGTTTAGAAGTTTATGAAACCATAGATGAGTTCCATTTGTGCCTATTATAGTAAATCATATTTCTTAGTGACTTAAATTGCTTTATGAAAAATACTACACAGAATAGCCAATCCACAAAAATCTGAAAAACTATGCACAGAAATGATCTCTAAATGGAAACAGAATTTTATTTCAAAGGGACAGAACTCTTCTGTGAGCCTTTCTAACAGGAAGTCAGTTTGTTCAAAATTAGAAGGCTTTCTTTTTTCACTCTTCCCAGGTTGTAGCCTCTGGTGGTGTGACTCATAAACCTTCCTGGTAGTCATACTCTGAGCCTTAACACTGTGGGCTTGCTTACAGATATAGTTGTTTTATGCATTGAGAAACAAAGACAGGATGTTGGCAGCCTTTACTTTAGTGTAGAAGCATTTTAAATGAATTCATACTGTAAAATTGAAAACTACAGGTTTGGCTGCAGTCAAAACAATTCCATCTAAACAATTGGCTACACAAATATTTTGTTAATTCCAGGTAACCTCTCAAAGAAACTGAATTCATGTCAATTGGGAAATATGAACAATGCCAGAGGGATTAAATACCTGATTAATATTAAATAAGGTAGTTGTTTCATGGGGGAGAGGGGCATGGAGCCTTGACTTCTTAGCAGCCCACATCCTGATTCTTAATGCACTTTCTAAAATTCTACCAACATTAAAATCATCAAATCTCAAGTTCAGCAAACCAGCTAGAAAAGTATTATTATCACATAACTTTCCCTGACTCAGAAACTGCTAGTGACTACTGAGTGCTTTAATTATAACTCTTTCCAAAAGTTGCATCAAGGGGTGGAAGTGTAGCTTAGTAGTAGGGTCCTTGCCTACTGTGTGAAAGGCCCTGGGTTCAATCCTCAGTTTGCAATAAATAAATATAAATAAGTAAAGTCTCCTTTAGACCTACCCACATTAAAAAAAACAAAACCTTACATCAAAACCATGTAAAAATTGACACCAAAAACCTTACCATAAATACTAATAACATTCTTGATAGCATTGACCATGCCATGGTGAGCCATTATAAGACATAAAAGTTGCATTCTTTTTTAAAAGTTGTTTTAAAATGTTTAGAATCATTTTTATGTATACAGGGAAGATAACAAATGTTATACAAAAGTATATCCAGAACTCTACAAATGCTTTAAATTGGCTCAAAAATAAAGGAGTTAACATTTATTCTATTTGCGTTCTTTGATAAGGCCAGGGGACATAGAGTACTACATATTCATTGACTTGCCTCATCTATCTTCAACTCTCCGCCCAAATCCAGTTTAGGGCTCTAATTGCATTAAAACCCCTGAGATTTTTTTTAAAGGTTTTATGACTTACTTTAATTTTTTTCCAACATTTTTAATCTGCCTCGTTACACAGAGTACTTATGCTTCTCTTTTGGTAATTTCAGGGCTTATCCTGGCTCCTTTCCGGAGTTGGAAGCCCAGTAGGTACAGAAACCACACCTTAATTTATTTCTGCATTTCCCACAGTGTTTACCATTGGCTTGTCCCTGGTAGTCTCCTTCAAAAATACAAAAAAATAAAACAAAAAATCCCTCTGATTGTATAGTTGTCTTTCCTTGATCAGCTTGCCATTCCATGGGCTCCGTTCCTGTTCTGGTGTTTGATCCCTTTCAACCCCTCCTTTGACCACTCAGCCCCAGTACACCAGGCTTTTGTACATTTAGAGGCTAATGAAGGTTCAGAGAAAAAGCGGAGCATTGCAAGCCACTTGAAAATCATGGAAGCCCTGCAGCCATCCCCATCTCCCACTCTCTGATCAAGAGGCCTGGCTGCCTGTGTGAAAGGCAGTCAGTCTCACGTATTAGACCCAGCAAAGACATAGCAACACAATCTAGGGCAATCACAGATGTCGGAGGGGGGGAGGGGGGAGGGGGGAAGGGGAGAGAGAGAGTAGGGAGGGATCTAGGGAGACAACAATGTAGCATACTCTTTACCCCTGAGAATCCAAATTATATTTATGCAATCATTAAATTCTGGAAAATTCACAACCTACGCATTTATATTGTTTTTAGGGGAGAAATACAGAAGATTCAAGACTGAGGTGTGGGTGAAGTGGGGATAATTCTGGTTTAAGTTCTGGCTTAATAATATATGTATATCATATTGTTACTTTATATGCATTTATGATTGTACAATAACTCAACTTCTTAATAAAATTTTTTTTAGAAAGAGGCCTGACTGAATTAGCAGAGGGCTTCATAACGTCAAGGTCCATCACCCCTGTTCAAGCTCATTCCTGAGTATGGGTTTCTCAGAGCTGCCATAGCAGTAACGCTCACTGAGTGGCATAAACAGGTCTAATTTCACGCAGTTCTAAATCAAGACATCTGCAGCACACTTGATTTCCCTCTGCGGGAGAATTTATCCCGTCCCTTTCTCCTGTCTTCTAGTGGCTTGCTCGCCATTCTCAGTAATCCTTGGCTTGTAACTGCACTGCCTTCATCTCATCTTCATTTTATACGGCTTATTCCTGTGTGTGTCTGTCTCTAAGTCCAGATTTCCCCTTTTTATATGTACACAATCATATTGGATGACTAATGACCTCATCTTCACAGATCTGCGGAGAAGGTCATATTTACAGGTACTGGGAATCAGGACTTCAGCATCTTTTGGGGGGATAGAATTTAATCTGTAACATTGGGTAAGATATTCTCTTTCTTGATGAAGCTATTAAATTCTACATTTATTAGAATAGAGAAGTTGGAACTCTTGAAGATTTGTTGGTCCAGAAATTTTCAAATCATGTTCCAAGAAGCTCTAATTCTCGAAAAGAAAAAAAAAAAAGTATCTTGGGAGGACTCAAGGAGTGTACAGGGCTCCTGGTTTTATATCTGTTCCAACTGCTGTTTCCGGTAACAAACCAGTCCAAAACTTGGTGTAAGGCAACTATTTTATGACACTCAGATTCTGTGGGTAGAGAATTTGGACAAAGCATAATGAAGTCAACTCCATGATGCCTGAACCTCAGTTGGAAAGACTTGGTGTCTTCATTCTTATGTCTGGTATTTGATTCTGGCTGTTGGTTGGAACCTTGGCTGGGACTATCAGCCAGCCAGGCCTCTCCATGCAGCCTGGGTGTTGGATATCTTTCATCATAGCCTAAGACTCTTAAGGGAGTAATCCAACAGACAGAAGGGAACCTGTGTCACCTTTCATGGTCTAGTCTCAAAAGTCCTATGCATCACTTCTGCCAAACCCTGTTGCTTAAAACAATCATAAATCTTGCCCAGCTTTGGGGCAGAGAATACATAAATGCCACCTTTCTGTGGGAGAAGGGCAAGTGATCCTTTATGAGAAGAATATGCAGAACAGGAGTGTTGTGGCCATCTATGAAAAATATAACCTGTCACACAATCTCACACCAGCTGCTCCAACCATCAAGCAGCCCCTCCACAATATTGTAGATGTGAGGACCCCTACCCTGAAAAGAAGTATGGGATTCAGAGAGGCCATGAATGCAATTTCTCTTTCAGCACACCTGTGATTATTGTAGAAAACCAGAAAAATTAGTGTTTTCTTCACCTCTTTTCCTTGGGCAAGCTATGAGAGGCTGGAAAATATGTATTATAAAATAATTGCAAGGAATCCATCATTTCATTTTATTGAATTGCATTTTTTAAAACCAACATCTCTTTGACAGAGTTTCAACTAGCACTTTCACAAATTTCATTTAACTATCAAATGCTTCTCCCATTGTAATCCAAAAATTGCCTACATTCCTCAGAGATGAGAGTGTGCACACACATGCACACACTGCTTTCTGTGGTGTACACAAATTACTAAGAGGAAATGTCTCATTTGCCTTTGTGGTAAAAAGGTGGAAAGAACTGGGGTGGCCTCAGCCAAGCCCTTGAGCTTCCAATCCTATCCAAGCATTTGAGTCTGTGCAGTGCCCTAGCTCCCTGCTCTCTCCCCAGCCTAACTTTAGTGAAGGTCATAAGCCCTTACAGTGACTTAAGGGCAGGCAGGAGGAGCAGGTGTCGAGGCTGCTGACCCCTTTCTTTGCAGTTACCTTCTCTATTGGGTCATATCCTTCCAGTTCAGGAGGAACATTTGGGGCTTGGAAAAAGTTTTCTAGGAAGCAATTACTCATGAGCAAAGGGACCAGAAAAGTCCCAGAGACGTTCTCCAGCAGACAGTTTAATGACTCGCAACTGGGCAACTTGCCCTGTTACATCTGACGTTAACCATGTCTACATAATGCTGCATTAAGATTCGTCTTTTCCCTCCAGCCTACTAAATCTCCAAACCAATTCATTGAGGGTTTCCCTTGCTCATGTTCACTCTTGTAAAATCCACCAACATATTTAGCTCATTTAGAAACAATAACTATTTAATAGCATGTCATCTGAGACCAGGTTGTACTGCAGATGTTAGCTCAAGTCTGCAAGACCCTTCAGATCCAGAGGAAATTGGCTCTACCCCTCAGTCCATGTTTTCTGATAGTCCACTGTCCTCCTCAGGATTTTGCAAATTCCTAGTGCACTCTTTGTTGAGGCCAATGACTCCGATTCTACGAATGTCTTCGATTCACCAGCTTGCCGTTCCATGGGCTCCATTCCCATTCTGGTGTTTGACCCCTTTCATTTTTGTTTGGTACCAGGGATTGAACCCAGGAACACCTAACCATTGAGTGACATCACTAGCCCTTTCTTTTCTTTCTTTCTTTCCTTTTTTTTAAGAAAGAGGGGACAGTGAGAAAGAGAGAGAGAGGCAATCTTTATTATTTAGTTTTTCACATGACTTTCATTCCTGGGACACTTGGTTGTGTACGTGGTGCTGGGGTTTGAACTCATGTACTCACACATGCCAGGCAAGCGCCGTAACTGCCGAGCCACTGCTCCAGCCCTCCCTAGCCCATTTTTATTTTTATTTTTTTTAAATTTTAAAACAGTGCCTCACTAAGTTGCTGAGGCTGGCTTTGAACTTATGCTCCTCCTTCCTTTGCCTTCCAAGCCACTGGGATTATAGGTCATTGTTTATTTTTTCTTTTTTTTTTTTTTCTTTTTCTTTTTAAAAGAGAGAGGGACAGTGAAAGAGAGAAAAAAATCAATTTTATTTAGTTTTTCATGTGGATTTCAGTGCTCCAAGACTTCGTTGTGCACATGGTGCTGGGGTTCAAACCCACGTACTCGTGCATGCCAGGCAAGTGCCCTAACCAACGAGCCACCACTCCAATCCCTACAGACTACTCTTCCAGCCCCTCTTAAGACTATTTTGTCCCACTCCTTGATTTCCTCCAATACATGAGGCTTTTGTGCATTTTAGAGACTAATGAAGACTTAGATAGAAAGCATAGCTCTGCAAGCCATTTTAAAATTGTGGAAGCCCTGCAGCCATCCCTGTCTCTTCTCTGCTCTGCCCCACAGCCCAGGCTCCAATTGCTCTCTTCCAGGGCAGGACAGCTGGACTGGCTCTTGTTTCCTGGTCTCTCGCCTGTAGCTCTCCTCTTTTACTCTTGTTACCCTAACAGCTTATTAATGCTGTTTTCTTTCATTTTGTTTTATTTTAGACTAGCTCTTGCTATGTTGCCTAGGCTGGACTCGTGGGCTCAAGAGAGCCTTCCTTGGGGTTGGGGATTTAGCTCAATGGCAGAGCGCTTGCCTAGCACGTGCAAGGCCCCGAGTTCAATCCTCAGCCCTGGGGGAAAAAAAAGAGAGAGAGAGAGAGCCTTCCTCAGCCTCCCTAGTAGCTGGGGCTCCTGGCAAACATCACTGTGCCTGGCTTCAGAGATTTTCCTAATACACTTCCATGCTGTATGAGGGATTCCACGTCTGCTGTGTAATTGATCAATGCTTTCCAAGTACCTGCTCTGACCTGCCCCTCTCTCTTTTTTCTCCTGTTTTTTCACAATTCCTCCTCTTCTGCACTCTGAATATGCCAAATTTCCAAGTTCATTCCTCAGCCTTTTGTCCTCCTTTGTCCATACCCCAGCCTTGGTGACCTCATTTACTTGCAGGTCTAGTTCTGCAGTCTTTCTACAGCAACTTCCAGACTTCTGCCTCTGGGTAGCCCTTCTTTCTACCTCCACCTTATCTTTCTTCAGGAAATTTCCACTTATGCTGTTAATCTCAAGCTTAATGTGCTTAAAGCAAATCTCTTCTTAACATAACTACTGTCACTGCAACAGCTCCCAAAAGCTTTCCCGATAAACTGTTCATCCTTCCACCCTACACTCTCCTCTTCTCCACTGCCATGCTACTGTTTTCAAGGGTAACTAACTCTGATCTTTCTGTTCCTCTGTACATATTTTCTAGTTATCTGCTTAATACAGTCTTGGGCTTCACTCTGACTTTTCAGTTCCATTACAAATACTAGGTTTAACCTACATTTCTACCACAAGACCTCAAATCCAAAATAAGCTCAAATCCTCACTATCCATTTATCTAACATATGACCTTAAGCAAGTTAATATAACTCCCAAGCCTTTGTTTATGCTAAAGACATCATTAGTTCAGCCTTCCCAGGAGCACTAAAATGTTATGTATCTTACTGCTGATAACACCCAAAATCAAATAGCTACAATAGCTTATAAGATCTAACCTAGATATCTATTCACACTAGGACCACAAGAAAGGTAAGGACCAGAGGAAAGTTCTTTTTTTTTTTTAAGAGAGAGAGAGAATCAATTTTATTTATTTTTTCATGTGGTTATATTTTTTCTGACACTTAGTTGTGTGTGTGGTGCTGGGGTTTGAACCTTGCATGCCAGGCAAGGGCTGTACCATTGAGCCACTGCTTCAGCCCCAACAGGAAGAAAGTTCTATGAGGTGAACCTGAGCTGAGTCTTGACACAGGAGACCTCAAGGCAAAAATGAGAGAATGTGAGGGAAGGAGCTTTTGGGGTGGGAAGAGAAGGCTGAAAGACTACATGATGTCATTGGAGGACTTGGGATAGGAGAAAGCTCATGAGCCACTAGGACAGATGGGAGGTAAAGATGGAAAAACACGCGAGGATCAGCTGGAGGTTGCCCTGCATGTGCCACCCACACCAGAGAGCTCTTTATTATATCCTTCTGGCAGTTGGGAACTGAGGAAGGTATAAGCCCATCCTTAGTTACATTGAAAGCCAGGATAATCTTAGAGTCTACCTGAGACCATCCTCTTTGTTTGCAAATCCTTGTAAGAAGTAAAAGCTACCATCTGTTCTTGAAGAAAACCAAAGGCTTCAGAGAGAAGCCAAGACTGCACATTTATCAAAGCTCAGAACAAATTTCCCTGTGCACAACGAGACTCATAAGCATTAATATGTTGCTTCAACTTGTCCTTGGCATTATTAGACCTCAGGGTAACCACCCAGCAGACTCTATCTCCTTTGTCCCTGGGTCTTTCTCTTCTTTCACACTCTACTCTTTTCCTGTGCTTGGTTGCCATCTTTAATTGTTCAGCAGATTGTAAGAAACTTGCCCTGTTTTGAGTCTGGAAGGTCATAAAAGAAACCACTCAATGACACTCTGAGTGTCATTCTTAGGATAAACCACATCCCGCCTCTGCCCTGTATCATAGCAGGTGTGCTCAGTTTTTAAAAGCCATTGACCTTAGGGCACATGATGATGTATAAAGGTTTGTATCTCAAACCCATCCTCTCTGAGGCCTGCTCTCGGTGAGCTGCCTTGAAGTCAGGTGGGTCAGATAGCCCAGAGCAAGAGATGTAGAAGTCAGCAACTTGACTGAGCCAAATGTCCCCATCTGACCTCTTGGTCTTTTTCTGTCTCCAGAGGAAAGGTGGAGCTTTCCAGCCCACAGAACTTAATTTCCTTTTCCCTTTCTTTATAATGCTGCATTCCTGCCCTATCCTCCTGGGTGTTTCTTAAGGTTAGCACTCTGCAGAATTCCTTGGTTTTCAAAACCAAAGACTTTGATGGGCCTATGGGGGGAAATGGCAGAGGCCATGCCTCCTCTTGCTTGGTGCCATTTCTTAGTGTATTCTTAGCGTATTTTGCAGCCCCTGCCTCAGTTTCTGGCAGGACCCCAGAGAAAGACCACAGTGAACCATGGCATGTTGCGCATCAACATCCACCCCAACCACACCCAGGGAGCCCCTGACACTTCCCCACTTTCAGACACAGAGGAAGTACTGTGCTTCCTATATGTGATTGGCCCCACAGAGGCTGTCCCAAAGGACCAAGTGAGGCAAGCTGGAAAAGAATGGCAGCTCATGCCCATGGAGTGCACTAGAACCATACAGAGAAAAATGAAACCTGAGGGTGCTGACAAATACATTCTATTCCCTCTCTTCCACTTATGTTTTGGTATGACCCTCTGAAGATGTCGCAGGCTGCTAAGCAACTGTGTTTTCTCATGAGGCTGTGATCAGCTCAATTATAAGTGTTCACTTTTCTCTTCCTTTGCCTGGATTTTCCCTTGCTTTCATTGTTTTTCTTTGTCTTTTGAGAGTTTTTATTTTATTTTGGTTTGGTTTGGTTTTGCAGTTTTTGCCTTTGCACCTCCCAAAAAAAGCTTTAGCAGGTGAGTTTAGCTTTGGGCTGTTTATCAAGGACTCCACTAATGCTGGCCCACTGATCTCAGAATGACACTCTGGATGGACCCATTAATTGGCAGGCTTGTTCCTGCGTTGGCCTGAGCAACCTCTAATGCCCCCCAAAAAGGCCATTTCTTGTTTTGTTTTCTTTGTGGTACTGGGGTTCAACCAGGGCCTCCACGTGCTAGACAAGCACTTTTCTACTGAGCTACACCACCAGCCCTTCCCTTTTTTATTTTAGTTGTATTTTGAAACAGAGTCTCACTAATTTTCCCAGGCTGACATTGAACTTGCCATCCTCCTGCCTCAGCCTCCAAAGTAACTGGGATTACCCACCATGCCTGACTTCATTCCTTTTTTCTGCTTTGGGAAAGAACAGGATCTGATCTAGAGATCTCTGGAAAATATTTTTCAGAAGGAAAATTGTCACAGCACTATTAGCAAGAAAAGAAAAAATGAAAACAGCCTCAGCATCCAAACATGGAAAGTAATGTTTTGTAAAAGACACATTTTTAAAAAATAAAATCCTATATGGATGTGAAAAATAATGTTACAGATATTTTTATTGATGTATAACTTTTAAATGATGTGTTAATTGATAAAAGTAAATTTAAAAACTAAGTACCTTGAGAGTTAATTTTTGCAAGAAATAAAAATACATACACATGCACACATATATGTATAAAGCTGGGGGAAGGTACACATCAAAATATAAAACTGATATCATTTGGTGGTAAGATTATGAATATATATATACAGATACATATAAATACATATATTTTTCCTCCAAGAAATATATGTTAATTGTTACTTTTTTAGTTAAAAAGAAAAAAAGGTATCCTGAACTTGGCATTCGTGATACATTTTGCCAGCCGTACACTGTAACCATAGAAGAAAAATGCAATAAAAGCCCTAGAGGCTGGAGTACCAAGGATAACAGATATACTTTTACGTAGGCTTTTTTTTGGTGAAATTATTAGGAGGATGTGGTTCATAATGGTTCCAATAATATATACTTGTGGAATTATAAAGGTAATATGTACATATCTCTAATAAGAGAAAGGTGTGTATAGATTACCGTGATAGCTGTCCTTTCTAATAAAGCATGCCCATGTATTTTTTATTTCCTTACATTTGATTGTATTTTTCCTAGAATAAAGATGTTGCTCCTTGAATACTTCTTTTGCAATACTTTTAGTTCTTGAGAATTTTTAGGGATGAACTATTGCCTTTGCATGGGGGTGGGGCAAATGATGGGCAAGTCATTTTATTCAATATACATCAAACTCTCTATTTTTCAGAAACTACACTGGGAACTGGGGAATGAGACTGTAAGGATGCATACTGTTCCTTCAGTGAGCTGGTAGACACAAGGACCACTGAACCAGCATACACAGCCAAATGGACTGTTAGGGGCACTGTATACCCAAGGCTCTGATGGGCCCAAGAAGAATGTGCCTTCTGCTGTAGAGTGGGGTGCATGAATAGTCAGGAAAGGCTTCTGCATAATAGGTAAACAGATCAATTTTTAAAATAACACCTTGTTTAAAACAAAGATAATTACATTTTGGTTTTATATTTCTGTTTTTTAGTCAGCTTTTCACTGCTGTGACTAATGGACAACAACCATTTCAGGAGGAAAAGTTTATTTGAGGGCTCACAGTTTCAGAGGTCTTAGGCCACAGGTGGCAGACTCCATTCCCAGGGGCTGGAGGTGAGGCTAAGCAGCATGGCAGGCATGGCTCAAGGGACCAGGGAGCTTAAGGCGTCGAACAGGAAGCAGAGCAGAGAGAGAAGCTCCACACCAGATACAGAATATATAAACCCCAAGGCACCCCCTCAATGACCCACCCTACCAGCCTACAGTTGTCAGTTAAGGGGAAGTAACTCACTGATTAGATTAAGGCTTTTCTAACCCATCATTTCACCTCATCCTTCCCGAACTGTCACACATTCAAACCATAAAGTTCCTCCCTGGCACCCCAAAGCTCATCAGTCTGACAATGCAAAATACATAAGTCCATTTTCAAGTGTCTCCAGTCTCAACAGTTCCAAGATCGCCCAAAAATCCAAGTCCAAAGTCTCTTCTGAGACTCAAGGCAAACTCTAAACATGAACACCTATTTAAAAAAAGAAAGAAAGAAAGAAAGAAAGAGGAGCTAGAGTGGTGGCTCAGTGGTTAGTGATTGCCTGGCATGCGCAAGGATGTGAGTTCAAACCCCAGCACCACCTACACAATGAAGTGTCAGAGCAACAAAAGCCACATGAAAAGCTAAATAAAATCGATTCTCTCTCTCTCTCTCTCTCTTTCTCTCTCTCTCCCTCTCTCTTTAAAAAGAAAAATCAAGTTACATATGCCCATTATATAAAAGCACATAAGAAATATTTACATTCAGACAAATAGGGGCATACAAGGAAGGGATGGGACCAAAACAAGTCCAAAATTCAGCAGAGCGAATAATTTCTGTAGTTCTTCGTCCAGTGTCTGGAGCATGTGGCATCATGTTGTTCTCTACGAAAGGCTTGGAGCTCACCCCTATGGCCTCCTGGTCGCAATCCGCATGGCCTGTCTGTTGGCTTGTCTGTGTTCGATTCCTGCGGCTCGCCTTGGCCCACATCCACGGCTCTGGCGTTCCTAGTCTCTGGGGTCTCCACTGCAGCTTTGGCTTTCCTCTCACATCTCTGTGCACCACCCTCTCAGCGGCTGCCTGCAGGGATCCCACCCTGGGCCGCATTGCTTGGCCTCCCAGTCCTTTCTCTGAAATCTCAAAATTACATAAAATTACATCTGCTATTTAGAATTTTAACTCTTAGAAACCTTGCTTTTAGTTTAGGCCCAGAAACAAAGTAATCAATAACTATCTTTCTACTTACCAACAATTCATAAAACACATTTTTAGTAGATCCCATATATATATTTTCTTATAGAATTCAAGAAGCCAAAAGAAGTTGAACTTGTATTCAGCAGTTGAAGTTTTAGTATTTTCACTTGTAAATTAATCAGACATTTCTTCTAATAAACACATTTCTAAATGTTTATTCCATTTATATAAACCTAATTTACCCATGAAAATCAAGATATCACGCAAGCATAGTTAACATTCTAGATCATCTTCCGTCAAAGAAAAATCCTAAAAGCAATGGATTTATAAGGCTTTCAACACTTTATAAAGTAATAAACACACCTAGAAAAAATTTGTGGTTTATTTAATATTGAGGAAACAATGCAAGGGTTAGTTGTTTGCTTTTATCTTTTTAACCAATTTAAATTGATATTGTCAAAGATTTATTTAAGTCATGTGAACTAAAAGACATTTGGATCTGTTTTTTAATTTGTGAGCACTTATTCACCCATAAACCAATTTTGGTACCATGTAAGCAATATATAAACACATGCACAGGTGTAGACAAAGCACAAGACGCAGGTGTGCACAAGCATCCATAAAAACAGGCAGGAAGCAGATTTTACAGCTCTAACCAGCGACGAGATTCCCCACAGGTAGGGGACAAAAGGGCTGCAGATGTTCATTACACAGTGTCTGTCAGATTTATACCTTTAGAAATCACAACAGAGCCCGTCAAATTTTCACAATGTCCCCCAATGAAATGGTTGCCACCATTCTAGTAGAGTTCGGAGAGCATTTGTGTTAGACCAGAGTGCATTTTTGGCTCAGATTAGATTCAGTCCAGATATTTAAAGAATGTGAGAGCCCATGAGCTCAGGGGAGGGAGTGATTCTCAGGAAAAGGTTCTTAAGAAAAAAGAAAACTTGTATTTATGGTACTTCCCTCCGACCTTCTATTTTGTTACTATTACATCTGGAAAGAAGAGAACCTCCATGGGAAGTGGGTGTTTCCTGACACTGGGCTTAACTCAGCTTTTCGTTTTGGTGCCCTGACATCATTAAGCTGACTTCCCTGCACTTGAACAATGTCTGTATTGTTCTCAAGGCAGAATGTAAAGGGTCCATAGGTGTCCCCAAAATAAAGTCCCCAAAGTTTGAAGCAGCCAGCCTTTCCCAACCTGTTTTCCTGCATCTCCCCTTTTCTCTAGCATTTAGTGAGAAACGTATAAGAAAGTAGAATCCCAGAGTACAAGAAAACAGAAAACAGTCATTTGTGTCCACAGTCACTTGGACTTAAAAACGACACTTTTTCCTCTGGTCTTGAACTGGTTTGGGTGGTTGCTCTTGAAGCTCACATTCCAGTTGCACGCCTCAGAGGGACAGCTATGAGGCAGGAGCTAAGAAGCAAGGAAAGCTGCTGTTTTGAGCATGAGAGATAAATCAAATAGGGTATCCTGACTCAAATAAATGGGAAGGGCCTCTTTACCTTAGATATGAAACGCAGTTCCCGCTCATTTGAACCTTAAGTGAGCTCCTGTGATGTCCCGCTGGTCCCTAGATAAAGATGAGAGGGCAAGAGGAAGAAAAAGAGGTTTCTTTACCCTAATGGACACTGATATTCTGGAATCTGTAGTTTAGTCTTCAGGCTACATCAAGCAGTGCCCTGGCCGGGAGCCCTCCACTGTTAGCACACAGGTCCCGTCCACCAAAGAGACTAAACATGGAAGCCCCAGCTTCTCACCCCATAAGGCCCAGGACCGACAGATTCCAACGAGTTTCCCTTCCAATTTCACCAGGGTGGGCCCTATCTAGAAACTGTCAGTGCTGTGTTGGTCCCGCCTCCAGTCACTGAGAAACTAAGGTGTAGATTTAAGGTAGTTTAGAATAGGCAAATGAAGTGGGTAGTAACGCCAAATGTTGCAGAGCAAGGTCCTGCTGCAGAGCTGAGACCACCGTGGAGGTCCTCAGTTACTGGCTCCTGTGATCAAGCTGGAAAAATTTCAGACCCGTGACTCAGAGTACAGGGCATGAGTTTATGAGAAGGAGTAGAAAAAGGGGACATTCTTAAGGGAGAGAGTGGCCTGTTGTGAGTGGGCTATATCATTAATGTAGACCAAACAGGTTTGTGTCTTTCCACAATGTCAGACTTTATTGAATAACAATAAATTCACAGGCTACACCACTTCCATCAGTGGCAGTTCACTGAATGCTTGTGGGTCACTTGGTAGTCATAGGATGGCAATCATGGGTTCTTTTATTCCAATCTTGATTTCCAACACCTGTCACATTCAAGTCACACATCACACTTCATACAATTATGTACAGGGTAGGGAAAGTCTAAGAAAGTGTTAGGCAGCCACAGAGTCCTGAAAGCTGAACTGCGAGCAAAGGCAGAGAAGGTATGGATGTGCAGAGTCACTGTAGATTGTTCGGATAACTTTTTCAGGGTGCAAAGCTGTCAAAGCATAGGAACTTATTCTAGGCCAAGGTCTGAATCTATATGAGTTTCAAAGTGTCAGCATTGAGTGTCACCTTGAGATGATGTCAGGTTAGAGTGTGACTTCAATGGTTGTCACAGGCAGGAGAAACCACACTATGCTCAAGCATGAGGACAGAGATCCAGACATTTGTCACTGTCTCAATTTTCCGGGGCAAAGTTCATGACAAGTGATCAGGTCATGGGGTCAGGGTGCTATTGTGTCCAATCTTGGGGTGCTCCTCTTTTTAAGGGTCTCAGGTGGGAGGGGTTGCATCATTTGGTGCTCTAGTGTTTAGATAAGTTTGCAGACCTGGTTTTTCCAATAAAGTTTGATATTCTTGAGCATCCGTGGTCATTCTTATTAGCACAATTAATTTATTTATCAGCGTATGCCTTATGGTTATGCCAGGCAAAGGGTTTTTCACTTGTACAAACAAGAAATGGAGTCATTCCCTCAGTACCTAAACGCAAAATGGAGTAGCCTGTGGCGAAATACTGCTTTACAAGATGGAGTAACAAAGGTTTAGCCACAACCTGAAAACTGCTGTTCTACACATCATGAAGTAACTCTGAGGTGAGCAGAGTATGCTCTCCACATGGTCCTTTCAGGGAGGAAAGAGACTGCACACTTCTCCTGTCCCCCAGAGAAGTTTCCGGAGAGTCCCACCCAGGTCCACCTCTTGACTTTTGTCTAACAGTAGGATTGCTTCAGACTTTTAAGTCCACTATTCATGGTAACAAGTCATGGCAACTCTAGGTCACTTTGGCCCACTCTGACCAGTTCTAACTGGAACTTGTCCATACAGATTTTATTATTAGGAGGCTTTGCTCCTAAATATCATATATCCCTGAATTCTGGAATCTGGTTGGTGTAAAGGTCACAAAAGTCCCACACGCACATCCATCCCACCCCAATGCCCCCACCTTCAGGGTAAATTGTCTTCTCCTACTGGCAGGGAGGGGCCTTTGACATGCATTTTTTTTTCTGCAAATAACGGGTTGTTTGCTGAGGAATGTACACAGTCTATTGACTTAAGCCAGGCACAACTGCAGAAAAATTGCTTTTTAAAAGAAAGCTTGTGGAGGTCAGCAGGGTGGGCCCAATTTATAGAATTATCCCCTTAACCTAATGTTCCCACCACTCACGTCTGCCAGTGACCTATCAACCACTAACCACATGAGCAAGTAAGGGAGAGAAATTTTAGTTTGATTTCCTTTCTTATATTTAAATTTAAATGGCAACAGAAGAGCAAAGGTGGCTACATTAGACAGTGCAGCTCTAGATAAAATCTGCTATGTGGGGGGCTGGGCCAATGGCTCAGCAGTTTCGGTGCTTGCCTGGCTTGAGTGAGGATGCAGGTTCGAACCCCAGCACCACGTACACAATGAAGTGTCAGAGCAACAAAAGCCACACGAAGAACTAAATAAAATTGATTCTCTTTCTCTTTCACACTGTCCCTCTCTCTCTCTTTTTTAAAAAAAAATCTGCTATGTGGTAGGAAGTATTTTTCAAGTAGGTTTCATTTCACTTAAGCCTGGTTAGGTAACACATGCCTGTAATCCTATCCTAGCTACTTGGAAGGCTGAGGCTAAGATGATTTCAAGCCCAGCCTGGGTAACATAGCAAGACCTCTTTCCCATGCCGCACCCCCTGACCCAAAAAAAAAAAAATCTTACAAATTTGGAAGCAAAATAAATTGGTAAATTCTTACATGCATTGACTTTCCATGACCGTCTTAGATAAGGTGGCAAAAAGGAAGCATTTAAAATAAACATTGTCATAAATCTCATCTTTGGAAATGATCTGACAGTGGCAACTACCAAATAATTAGCTTATATACAAACCAAGAATAAAGATAACCATCACAGTAGGAAACTGAATAGACGGCATTAGTACACCATCCCCTGGGGCCTGCATGCAAAATGGTCAATTAAACATGTGAAATAGTATTCCATTTTCCAGTATTCTAAGAAATTTCAATGAAAATGAGATTCCCATTTTTCAGTCGAATTAGTAAAATTGTAATTTGAAGATTGAATATTGCTGAGGATATTGCTGTCTTCAATGTCTTTAGGAGAATAAATTGTAGCATCCTTTCTGGAGGCTAGTATGGCAAAATTGTTGCCTTGAAAATGTAGACTTGAAAATGTTCAAGCTCTGTTATCTAGCTTCCCATGTCTGGGAATTTGCTATTAGGAAGTAATTAGGAATTATTGCAAGGATTTATATACAAGGCTGTCCAAGTCTGCATTACCCAGAATGGTGAAAAAATAACAATTTAATCGTAGTACCCAAGAGGGCACTTTTTTTTTTTTTAAAGAAAGAGGGGACAGTGAAAGAGAGAGAGACAGAGAGAATCAATTTTTATATAGTTTTTCACATGGCTTTCGTTGCTCTGAGACTTCGTTGTGTACGTGGTGCTGGGATTTGTACTCGCGTACTTGTGCATGCCAGGCAAGTGCCGTAACCGCTGAGCCACTGCTCCAGCCCCAAGAGGGCATTTTTTAAGGTAAATTATAATATATCTACATAACATGTTGCATATTAAAACTTAATTGCATGGGGAGAATGTTGTGATATGTACTTTCTTAGTGGAAAAAAAATCAAATTCCTATGAGAATGTAAGTTTTAGTTGTATGTTAAAAAAAGTGTATGAGCCCAGCGTGGTAGCGCACGCCTGTGCCTCAGGAGACCGAGGTAGGAGGATTGCAAGTTCAAAGTCACCCTTGCCAACCTGGTGAAGCCCTCAGAAATGTAGAAGATCTGTGTCAAAATAAAATATAAAAAAAAGAGGGGCTGGAGTGGTGGCTTGGCAGTTATGGCGCTTGCCTAGAATGCACGAGTACACAAGTTCGAACCCCAGCACCATGTACACAAAGACTCGGAGCAACAAAAGCCATGTGAAAACCTAAATAAAATTGATTCTCTCTCTCTCTCTCTCTTTCTCTCTCTCTCTCTCTCTCATTGTCCCTCTCTCTTTAAAAAAAAAAAAAAATATATATATATATATATATATATACACATATACATAAAAGGGCTGGGGATGTGGCCCAGTGGTTAAACACGCTTAGAGATTCAATCCCTGGTACAAAAAAGAAAAGAAAAAGTTTTATGAATAGGAAAAAACCATAAAGGATGTTTGTCAAAATGTTAATGGTGTCTATCATCCAGTCTTATGGTTATGGATTGTATTTATTTTCTCCTTTATGTTTCCCTGTATTTTACAATTTTCAACTATGAAAATCTGTGACACAACAGAAAAGTATGTTTTTTTTTTCTTTTAAGAGAGGGACAGTGAGAGAAAGAGAGAATCAACTTTGTTTAGTTTTTCATGTGGCTTTCATTGCTCTGACACTTCCTTGTGTACATGGTGCTGAGGTTTGAACCCGCATCCTCGCACATGCCGCGCAAGCTTTGCAACAGCTGAGCCACCCCTCCAGCCTGAAAAGTGTTTTCAAAATAGGCACTGAAAAAAAATTTAAAGCAGCTTTTAAAAATATTAAACTGATAGTGTTAAAGTGTAACAGAAGTAATTGAAAGTAGGCAACTGACACACTTCTACTATACTAGATAAAATAACTGAAGTGGTGGTAGGCATTTGCTGCCCTAGACTTATGGACAGTAGCACTCAAGGAGGCTTAGTGGCTCTGGAGTCCTTTCCAGAAACTCTTCCCTGCTGTTAGTAGCAGCAGAAGTGCTTTAATTAATCAAGATAACAAGTTTTCAGCCAGAGATAATTATGCATATGAAGATGATTTTGTAGCCAGATATGTGGAAGCTTTGTAAATATGTTCTTGCCAATCTTTTAACCAAGGAAAGTTTCCCAGAGTATCTGGAAAAGGACAGAGGAGAGCGTCAACAAAAGTTTTAACGTGAGGCCAAAAAACCCCAAAAATGTCAGCTAATATGAAATTCTTCTGTCTTTGACTTTTAGGAGAAAAATGGAAAATCTCAAAAAACGCAACTAAACTAAGATTTGCTCAAACTAACTTTCAGAATAATTCTCAAGGCTTTACAAACTCAGATTAGTCTCCAGGCTTCTATGTCAATATTTGTCCTACTATCCAGTGAAAATAATTCCTAATGGTCAATCTGAGATTCCAGAGGATTTTCAGAATCAACAATGCAAATTAAATTACATTCTTATACTCCATTTACTATGGAGAAAGAAGAAGGGAATGGAGGGAGGGAGGAAGGAACAAAGGGGGAGAATGAGGGTTCAAGGAAAGGGAAGGGAAGGAATGAATAGAGTGTGACTATATAGACCGGGAAGAGTAGACCCCACAAAGACATGACTGCGTCCGAGTTCTGGCTTCCAAAGCTCTGCTTCATCTCTGTGTAGTGAGGTCAAATGTCCAATATCACACTCTGTCTGGTATTTTCCTCAGAAAAGGAGAGTCCTGCTATTGCACAGCTTCCCTCCTCATCCAGAGAGAAGGAAATAAGGTCTTCCTCCAAGAACTGAGTTGGAGGCTCTCAGACACTCCGTGGCGTTCCCCTTCCTCCACCCCACATCACTTCAGCCACACTTGGATCACACCTGACTCTGCTTCTCCCTTCTGCTCCTCTGAGGCTAACTCTGAACTATCTAAACAATTCTATTCAGACATTTCACTTACATTTGTGTTCAGTTACTGGAATTGTTTATGTTTTGGCATTTGGAAATTCTATTAACTAATAACTTCCTCCTTCTCCTCCTAATTCTGACTGATATTTAGTGTGTAAGAAGTAGTCATCTTTGGCTTCCAAAGTGACCTGGGTGAGTAACAGGGTCTGGGCTTAGATGCAGAGATGGAGGCTACTCAGTAGTCACACAATGGCAACCCTGGGTCTTAGCAGATTATTCTGGTGGAATTACTATCTTGTGACTGAACCTGTGTGGGCAGGATTGGAATGTATTTGGGTTTCAGTATATAATGGAAAACAAGGACAGCAGAAGAGGACTATGAAGAAACGTAAATACTTACATTACTTTATGTAGATTTTAAATATTTGGAATTGGTTGGTGCTGTGGGCAGAGGCAATATAAAATGAATGAGCAATTTCACATTTCAGAGAAGTCAACACAGCAAGTTCAACCTTGTCTCAGGAGGCAGTAGGCTTCATTCAAAGTCTGCTGGCCCCTATCAAGACCAGGAACAGTTCCCTGTCCCTTACCATCTAATGTGTGTGCATGCAAACATTACAAACACACACCCCTAACATGTGGCAAAAACAGGTTAACACTAAACAGCCCCTGGCCCAGGAATGATTTTGCTGTGTCCAGTTCTCTGGTGCTGTGGTTTCTGACTCTCAGCTTCCAAACTGTATGTCACCAGGGCTTTGGCCCCTGTCTGAAGGAGACTGAGCTGATCTGAGGCTGATCTGAGATTCTGCTCTGTACATTGAAGGATTTTTTTTCTTACCCCAATTGGATTTGCTCTTTGACACTTCTGTTTGCATTCCATGCCATACTAAATCCAATAGCCACTACCATCCCCACCACTTGCTTAACCACAGGGGACACATTCTAAGACCCCCAGAGGGTACCTGAAACCACAGATAAAACCAAAACCTACCTATACTTTTTCTTCCTAAACATAAATTAAGTTAGGCACAGTAAGATATTAACAAGAAGAATGGATAATAAAGTAGAAAAATGATGGCAACATACAGAAACAATATTTACAATTTTTGAATTGTATTTTTTAAAGAGAGAGCAGGAGGGGCTGGAGAGGCGGCTCGGTGGTTGCCCTGCATGTGTGAGTAAGCGAGTTCAAACCCCAGCACCACGTACACAACAAAGTCTTGGAACGAGGAAAGCTGCATGAAAAACTAAACAAAAATTGTTTCTCTCTTACTGTCCCTCTCTCTTTAAAAAGTAAAATAAAATAAATAAAGAGCAGGAGAGAGAGAGAGAGAGAGGAAAGAGAAAATCAACTTTATTTTTTCATCTGGCCTTTGTTTCTCTGACACTTAGTTGCGTATGTGGTGCTGGGGTTTGAACCTGGGTCTTCACGCATGCCAGGCAAGCACTCCAACCACTGAGTCATGGCTCCAGCTCCCATGAATTGTATATTTTTTAAATTATCCTTTTATTATTTTGGGACTGTGATAGTCCTCAGGTAGCTGAAACGATGGAGAGTAAATTCAAGGGTAAGAGGGAGGTCCGTGCAGCGTCAAGTTGCCGTCCGGATCAAGTGGGGCAATTACACTTGAGATTCAGCACTCAGTAGCTGCACCACATACCTTGACCAGATGGCATGAGCATGTATTTAGTCATGCATCACTTTGCTTCAGGGAGATGTTCTGAGAAATGCATCTTGAGCTGATTTTATCCTTGTACTAACATTACAGAGTGCAGTTACACAAACTAAGATTTCCACGGCACCGAGTCATACAGTCTTAGGTGATCACCATCATATATGTGGTAGTGGGGTTAGGAAGTACAGTACTCTGTCTTAACAGACATGTTTCATTAGCGTTTCACCCACTACATGAAAACAAATGCTTCCCCCAACCTAAGTGTGCCTTCACTCCTCTGCTAACTATCGTGGTCTTCCCAGGACATCAGGGACCCAATCTCATACTACAACCCAGATGGATAGGAAGGTCCTGCCCTCCCATCACTCCTAACCTGGGCTCTCTCATCTTTTCTGAACTAAGCTTCTTTGTGAGGTAGTTTACCTTCACCATTGACGAATGGGAGTATACTTGACTTTGCCCTATAACTTTACTGTGAGAAAGCTATTAGTAAGCCAAATTTCTTTGTGACCTAAGTCCTAAGTAGTAAAGCAAAGTAGCCAGGTAGAATTTTCATCACAGACTTTGCATTGGAGAGAACCGCTTCCCAACCCCACTTGTGATCTGATTGTAGACACATTTCTCAACCTCTGTGACCCAGTTAGTACATGTAAAGTGACATAGTACATGTCGGGCTGCTGGCAGTTAATAGGTGACAAGACTCCTAATAACTTACTGTGTTTCTACCTTGCCCTCTTTTACCTTTTCTGTGCTTATGAATTCCTTGGGGAATTCAAGTAAGTTCCATGAGAACCAGAACATGTCTGTGTCCCCAAGGCCTAGCGCTTAGCATGTAGTTGATGTTCAGTAAGTATTTGTTTACTGAATGAATAAATACAATTTGTTCACTAAATTTGGATAAGTTACATAATCATTCCTACCTTGCATTATTTCCTCAATATTAATTGATCACCTATGACACTGAATTTCCAAATTAATTCCCCTTTGCTCTCTGCCTTTGCCTGGGGACATGATCAGTATCTGGTCTCTGATGGATTACTTAATCTAAGGCCCTTCACCTTAAGACTATTGCCTGATGGACCATCCTGCTTCTGCACAGCCCCTTGTCTAAGTACAACACAGGCCACCCTTCTCAGCAGTTTCTCAGCCCTGTCCCTGGCAGAGCTATCCCTGATGATGCCTAGGTATACTAGCTCCAAACTGTCCCAGCAAATCTGGGGCTGATTTCTCCAGTAAACACAGTAAGCACAGAGGAACTCAGGCCTAAGGGGCTTTTTAAGAGCCACAAAATACTTTATTTTTTTCTTTTCAAATCAGAAGGAAAATGAGTGTTGCTTATATAATAAGAAATTCAGCCTGGATTATATTCATCCTTATAACAACATGCTTGCAAAATATTTGTTTATTTGTTTGTTTTAATGGAGGAAGGGGCTTATGAAGTCGTTATGATTCATGAAAATCATAGTGTAGTGCCAGGTTGCCCTAGCAGAACAGCAAAGCTAGCAGAGTGTTGCACTGCCTAGGGAGGGACTGGCTGCCCCATCAGGCACTTCACAGAGAAAAACAGGAGTTGCTGGGAGGAGGACGCCTCCCTCTAGAGACAGAGGTCCTCCACACCTCCCCAATAGTTGAAACAAGGCACACTGAGCAAGGTGTACCCTCTCCTGTCACTTTTCCAACAAAAGTAAGGAAACTCAGCTTGATTTCACTACGTCTTCCCCCAAAAGGCATAGAACTAAGAGTGACCTCATCCTCTGATTCCCAAGTAAGAAAAGCTTATCAATGACATCACCTCTTCTGGGTCAAGAAGCCAGCTCACCCAGAACCTCCCCTGAAATCAGGCCGGATGTTGCCCCTCCCCC